>BSXT01001042.1:0-14467 GCA_030267785.1 Phytophthora fragariaefolia | reverse complement strand
GAACATGAAGCGACGTGCCGCAGGCTTCCGATGAGTTGACGCAGCTCCGATTTTGTTGCTGAGGTTGCTGAAATCAAGTGCCTGACTCGGCCGAGTGCCTTGCTTATCTTGTCGGCCGGAATCGAGACGCATCCGGCTTCCGTATCCCACAACAGATCGAGTGCTTGTTCTTGGTGGACCATGCTGTGAATTTCTGCTCGTTTATCGCGGAGGGACCCAGCACCGTAGCCATAGCTCGTCGAAGTGATAGATTGGCATCAAAACAGCGTGTACCCGCGTCGGTTTCGACGCACGTGTGATCGTCACACCAGACATTGCCTCTGAATTGACGCGTGCGATGGTTGCTGAATTCGTAGAGGTGGTTGATCAGTTTGCCAGCGACTGCATAGTAAGCTGGAGACCCGCACCAGCCGAAACCACAGGATAGATCGATCACGAGAAAGTTTTCGTAGCGGAAGCAGAACATGTGCACCGAGGCTGCGTGGATCGGAATGTGGCGGAATGCACCGGCCACATCTCCTAGCATGAGAAGAACGATAGCAGAAGGGTATGACTTTTTCAGTCGATGAATTCGCCGTGCGATGGCTCTCGGTGGATTGTACGAAATCGAAGGATGATCACTTCGATCTGTGTAATCGTTCACCGATGCGTCAGGCGGATAAGAATAGTCGTTGATGAGACGAATGTCTCCTGCAACAACGCCTGGCTTGTCGACAACGGCAAGCGGGCTGATAAATAGTTCGGGCCATTGACCGAGAAGTTGTGCATCCACGATCAAATACCGACCCTCGAGTTGACCTTTTCGGAGGTGGCGGCGGATGTGAGCGTCATGCCCGTTGATGCTGCGATGGTTGTTAGGTCGACTTACTTGACAGCACGGTTTACCTGACAGCCATTGGGGCTTCACGCCGTCTCGGACGATCTGGTTCCACCTCGTGACGGTGGATGTAATCTCGGGATGGTGGGGAGGCTCAATCGCGTACAGGTTCTTGTTCGGTCGGGTGTCCTCTGGCGTTTGACCCCGATATATTTTAACGATGTCCTCTAGGGTGAGGTTCCCGCGTAAGGCTAGCTTGGACCAGAACTGCACGTGCTCAACGTCGATGTCGCCCACCTGTGCTGCTTGGACTGGCGGTGATATCATACTGTACTGCTGAGCTGCTACCTGCCAGTGAGTAGACACGGCGGCGGCATTGGCAGAGTGTATCTGTTGGAGTGTACCCATGAATCGGTCGTGTCGTAGTTGTACATTCTGTTCGTGTGTGCATTCGTGGGACTGGCTATGGGTAGCAACTCGATCCGACTGCAGCACCTGACTTCATAAATCCTTGCATTCTGTTGAGAGGCCGTTCCAGCGTTGGTTCACTACTGCTTTAGCCTCGTCGGACAGTGCCTGGGGTTTGAAGTGTGGTCGGGGGCAGTCCTGGAGATTGCAGCCGGCTTTGGAGACGAATCGTAGACATAGGCGACGACCGTCCTCGCTTTTTGGAAGCGACGTGAGCACGTTGTTCGGGATTCGGGTTTTGGAGGTTGGACGGCGGTCGAACTGCCGAGGTGCGTTTCCGCTACCTTCGTACGTTGTTTTGATACGGCCTGCCGATTGAGCCGTGGCTGTCCAGGCTGGGTAGGATTCCTTGAGGGCCACCAACTGGTCGTCATTGCGGCAGAACTGCTTGCGAACGCGAAGAGCTGACTTCAGCCCTTTCGATACAAGAAGGCTGCGGAACTTGCCGAATTTGATATTCACCCAGTGTGTCAGGAGGCGAGCCGTCGCTGCGTCGGATGGGGCCTTGTCAGCGTAAGCGATAATAAAGTCACGTGCAGCACCAATGAATCGCTTAGTATCCTTGTTGTAGAAGTACTTGGCAAACTTGTAGAATGCTGACAGGGCGCTGACGAGATCACCGAGTCCGGTAGCTTTGGGCGGAGTTGGCAGTGCATTCTTCGAGGAGAAATCCGACATGTTCACAGCCGATTCTGTCGTCGCAAATTCATCCGAAGTGATCGCGCGGCGAAAGTGCATGATGGAGAGTCCAAGGCCAAATCCAAAGTGATAAGCTCCGCGAAGTACAGGAGGGGTACCAATAAAGTCGAGATGCTGTGTTTGCTGAGCGGACTGGAGCAGGGTCTGGGCAACCTTACCTGCATGTCGTTGCTGAACGATGCTAACGTGCACCTGGCGCTCTGTCGGGGACGGATGAAAAACTACACCCCGTTCTCTGCTGCTGCTGAAACGATTGGTGCCGTCATCGTCGGAAGAACTAGAGTCGGCGGAGTAACTGGAGGCGTCAGATGAGTCGAGGCTGGGGTAGTTGGCACGGATTTCGACGCGTCGCCGCTTTGCGAGGGGTCTGTGTATGTGACGAACCTGCTCGGCATCGGCATCGTCTGATTCGATTGCCAATGGCTCCGTATCAACGTCCAGGTCGGAACTGACGCTTATGGCATCGGTTGCAGGGCGGCGTCGGCCTGTTGTCCTTGACGCTGCCACGCTATTCGGCCCCATTCGTTCCAATGTAGTGCCGGCCCCAGTGTCCGAGTACAAGTCAGACGGCCGTTTCGACGCCGCTGCCGTTTTGTAGTCAACAACGTGCTGGCGGCGGACACGAACGAGCTGTAGCGTTGCGGGGTTGATGAGCGGTACTACTTCAGCTGCTTTGTATGGTACGCTCAGGTTTTTCGTAACGGACTTTGGCAAACCTGAGCGTCTGCGTCGGCATGCAGCGATGACTTCATTTTGCTGCACGATTAGCTCCATTGGGCTCAAACCGGCAATATTAACACCACCGCCGGTCTGGAGGACGTAGTTTAGCACATCGGCCTTGATGACCGCAGTTGTAGGAGGAAGTGGAAGCCTCGTAGAGCCGTGCTGGTGGATGAGATGCAGCGTTGTCTCGGGCGTGGCTGTGTAGCCGGACACTATGCCGTAGGCCCACTCGTCGACTCCGTCTTCGGAAGTCAGGACGAAGGCAACAGGGTGGGCAATGAAGGAGCCTGGCCACAAGTCTCGTTCTTGAGCTGGCACGACTCGGCGGCAGAACGTTGCCCAGGGGATCGATAGCGACCTCTCATCGCCCGCCCCATTAGGACCCACCACCTTCACAGAAGCTTCGCCGCCGACGTGAGCCTCGAGCTCCACGTACTGGAAGTCCGTTAACTCTGCAGCGTGTTTCGGGCCGATGAACGCGAGGTCGCCTGGAACTGGTGATGAAGCCATTCGTGGAGAGCTGGGAAGGGGGTTGGGAAGATGCTTGAAGTTTCGACTTTCTTGGCCCGGAGAGAGAACGGAAATGAAGGCTCCGGCGGCTCTACGCTATCTGACAGTACCGTGGCTAAATCTGGTGTAGCTTCAGCGTCTTCATTTCTTGTCGAATCCTCTTGCTCCCGGAAACAGGAGTATCCATCTCACAGGATACTTCTTCTATCTGTGCAGATCCTGGTAGATATCTCGATTTGGTATATTTTATCGGAGACCGTCATGGGCGGTGAGCAGGATGACGAGGATCGAGTGCCGTTGTTGACGAGTGTGTCGGTGGTGTGTCGGGAGGTGCCAGGAGTTGCAGTCGAGCGGAGGGTGTTGAAAAGGATCGAAAAGTTCCTGGACCACTCGCAACGATGTTGGTTTGACTCTGCGTGCGGTCAATCCTTGAGCCTGGCCAAACGAGTCTTGGCGCGGACGGGGTGGAGTCGAGACGTGGCCGTTAACGGGTTATGCCACGCTGGACTCGCGGGTCGAGTGGATGTGATTCAGTGGTTGTGTGCAGTTGGTGAATCAGTCGGAACAGTTCGGACGAGCGAGTTGGTAACGCTGCAGAGCTTCTGGAGCGGGTCACTGACGTCGATCGCTGCTTCGACAGGGAAAACTTTACTCATGCAGTGGCTCCTGGAGAAGGGAGCTCCCGTCAATGTCAAGGACGGTCAAGGCTCGACACTTTTGCACACTGCTGGTACCCGAGGTCATTCCTCGATGGTGCAGCTACTCCTGCAGAACGGGGCCAACGTGAACGAAAGGAACGACAAAGGCCAAACTCCACTTCATCTCGCTTCCAGTGTAGCCATGGGGAAGCCTTCCGGGCTGGAGCTACTCGCTTCAGCGAACAATACAAATGGCAATAGACAAACGATTCCCGACACGTTGGAGAGGCAAGTGTCCATTGTGCAGATGCTACTGGATAATGGAGCCCGTGCTAACGTGAAAGATTGCAAAGGCCAAACAGCTCTCCACCTTGCTTCTAGTGCGTGGATGAGAGATGCTTCCATAGTGGAGCTTCTTCTAAACCGCGGAGCCCGAGCTTTCGACTTGGATGACGCAGGACACATAGCATTGCATTACGCCATCGTGAATAGCCACTTTAAAGCGGTCGAGTTTTTCTTAACGAAATGCTGCAATGACGAGTTGCTGCCGGTAAAAGACCTGTGGAACGCCCTTTTTGCTGCTGCACGAGGAAATCACGACGGCATTATCAAGCATCTTGTTCAAGAGCTGCACGTCGACGTCTCCGTGACAAATCGTCGCGGGAGGACCGCTCTTCTCGAGGCTGTCGCGGCTTGTACTTTTGATTCGGTCGGAGCCCTGCTTGACCAAGGTGCTGATGTGAATCGGGCTGACCGGTTTGGAGTAACACCCGTTATGGAGGCGTGCCGACAATGCGACTTCGATACCTTGCACGTGCTGTTGCAACATGGAGGAAGCGTGAGGGACGTTGATCTTGCCGGTCGAACTGCAATGCATTATGCAGCAGAAGGTAGCCAACGTTGTGACCATTACAGTGTTTTCAACAGAGATTAATGGGATATGATGCGTTAATATTGATGCTAGTTAAGCATGCAGCTGACGTGAATTGCGTTGACAAGCGTGGGTGGACTGCGCTACATGTCGCTGCGGCAAATGATCGTATCGATGTAGTTAGAGAACTGGTCACAAATGGAGCCGACATCACGGCCAAAACCTTTTCGAACGAAACCCCACGCGCTCTGGCATTGGAACAAAGTAACGTTGAAGTGTGTGCATTTTTGATGGGCCGAGATATGGATACTGTGGAGGTGTACGGGTATCAGAAAGGTAAGGTCCTTGATAACTACATGGAATATCTGCTTGATCGAACAACTATCCAATTTGACTCATTGCAAGACAACTGGGAAGGATTTTGGCTTGATTCGCCTATCGAAGTAAAGGAAGTGGAAAGCTGGCACCCAATTACTTTTGTCAAAGAACTTCGCCGGTGGTCAAAACTAAACCATCCTCACGTCATTAAATTGTTCGGAATTTGTCATGGTAGCCAGTTGCAGTCTCCACTATTCGTGTACGAGCGTTTAACTTACCCATCATTGCTCATTTACTTGATGAATTCTACTCGTAATAATCCTCACTGTGATGACATCTGGGAAAAACTCTATCAAGGAGCTCCAGGTCTGCAATATTTACATGATCGCAACATTATTCATGGAGATTTAAAATGTGATAGTATCGCGATCGCAACAAATGGAGCTGCAAAGCTTCAGAATCTGGGTAGTGATATTCTTCCGATAGGCCATCGTCATTATCCCAATTTAACTGCAGCACCTGAGGTGATTTCAGGTTTACCACCTTCCTTCGATTCTGATGTGTATTCTTTTGGCATAACCATTATTCAAGCTTTTACACTACAGCACGATCCATGGCACTTAACATCAGAAGCTCACCATGCAGCAGTCCTATCAGGGCTACTCCCAGATAAACCTTCGAGTTTGACATGCACCGAATGGCAGCTCATCACACGCATGTGCAGTCCTGATCCGCTCAGCCGATCGTCAGTTTCCGACGTTGTTCGTCAGCTGGAAGTTTTTTATCAGAACTACAAAAACTCTCGGCATAACAAAACAAGCATCGCCCCTCCTAGGACTACAGTTGGTGATATTTCTATCACAGAACTTGGTTATTATGTACCGATGATGTTGTCTGAGATCGATCAAATGTGTAAGGGATCGAATACGACCGATAAAATGACTCGACAACTCTACGAACGATTAGAGGATACGTTTTCCGTGTTGAAAGAAAGAAGCGACACCCCAGCATTCCCATTAATCGAGCAGTATTGCGACATCCTGAAGTACTATCGTAGCCGACTTCGAAGTATAACGTCTGTGGGCAACGCGGGAGCTGCTCGGTTGGCCGCTAGCCGCCGAGAAACCGAAGATACTTTTGCGCTGAATCGAGACCTTGACTCATTTATGGATCGTGCTCTTTTGCCACGTTCATCAGAGATTCATCAGTGGCGAGAGATATGGAAGCGACAAGAACAACAGCAAAAAAAGGAAATGATGGAGAGCTTAGAAGATTTCACGGCGCTTTTCGAAGACATCCCAAACGTGAATGAGCGCGAGAAATTGCTGACATATCTGCGTTTTGAGTTGAGTAACTATCCAGCGAGGTACCTCACAAAAACCGCGTCCAATTTTACTCGAGCGAAGTCGAAGATCTCCTCAGTTGGAACACTACAACATGCGAAGTGGTTTATTCCACCATACGAAGTAGAATTTGATAAGTTCGACGAGTTCAGTAGTGGGGCGTTTCGATCAGTGCATCGAGGTCGGTGGAAACATTCGGAAGTTGTGGTGAAGAAACTAAAGTTGGCCAATGATGGTACCGCCTCCTTCAGCGCCACATTCGAAGCTGATTCTTTGGGTGGTGGGAATGATAGCACACACATGAGCGAGGAGGTACAGACGACATTTTTAAACGAAGTGGAAATCTGGCACACACTATTCCACCCTCATGTGGTTCAGTTGTTTGGTGCATGTCATATCGGGCAGCCATTTTTTGTGTGCGAATATGCGGGAGGGGGTCAGTTAGACGATTATTTGCGAGCCTATCCAGATCAAGCGTGGATAAAACTGTATGAGGCAGCTTTGGGCTTACGATATCTTCACACGAAGCAAGTTTCTCACGGCGATCTCAAATGTAACAACATTGTAATCGGGAGCGATGGCCTTGCCAAGCTGACCGACTTCGGGTTAAGCATGTTAAACTCCGGCGAACTAAATATTGAGCAGCACCGTAATGACCCACACAATATTGGAGCGATCCGATGGAAAGCACCTGAAGTGCTGCGCGGTGAGAAGGCTACATTCGCGTCTGATGTCTACTCATTCGGCATGTGCATACTGGAAGCGGTGAGCGGAACATACCCGTGGGGAATGCTTATGGATCCTGTGGTAAAGTATTTAGAGCAGAAGCGAATCCCTCAACGTCCCGAAAACTGCAGCGACGAGGCGTACGCCCTAGTGAAGAAAATGTGTCGCTTTAATCCGACTGACAGAATCGGGATGAACGAAGTAGTCAGTCACCTCCCTGAAGACGTTTTCCTAGCGGTTTTTGAAGTTTACGGTACACAGATGCAATTCGCTGTGCCAGTCCTCAACTTTGCAGACAGTTTGACGTTCTATAGCGTTGAATGCATATTGGAAAGTCAGGCCTAACGGTGGTGAGAAGCTAAGGCACCAACTTCCAGCATGGGTTCCGCTTGAGCTAATTTCAACTCAAGCTTCTTTCTTCTTCGTGGTGCCCAAGCTAGGAGGATCAGGTGAGCCTATCGCTTTAGTATCCACGCAGCATTAAAAGAACTAATCTCGAGCTAGGTTACTTGGTCAGTGCTGTTCTTTAATCTACACTGGTGAGCGGGAGTAGAGGTGAAGTTTTGGTCTACGAGGACAGAGTAGAATATAGTGTGGGGGCTTAGTTTGAAGCAAACCTGGATAACAAACTGGGATTGGTATACTGCAGGGCTCCCGTTTAATGCATAATGCCATACATTAATGTGCATTAATCCCCTGCATAATGTATGGAGGCCTCTCGCCAACTTTGTATGCATTATGTATGGCACTACATTTTACGTGAACATTATTAATGTAGTGGTCATAGTGCAAGCTGGTAGAATCTATCGTTGGTTTGCATGGACTACCTTCTTTCCGGCCCTCACCAAGAAAGACACTACGGCGGTTGCTTTCCAACCCGTCCGTCGACCTAGGCGAGTTACCTCACTCTACCACCGGGACGGAGTGACCCACGACGTCCTCCGATGCATACTATCAAATCTCAAGGAACTACTGCGTTTTGTTCTCCCTATTTACGCAGATCTTTAATTTCGAATCTCTCGTCAGGCGACCCACAAGCTCTTCAATATCGACTTCCAGAAACTCAACAAACGAAAGCTTTGTCTCTTCGGTGCTCAATAAGGCTCGCCTCCAGTCGAAGAAAAGCTGATATGTTCAGGTCGACACGATTCCTCCAACGTCTAATTTGGCTGAGGGTTTGTTAAGTGTCACTCGGGCCACGTATGGTCTGCACCGCCATTCTTTATTGCCCGTTTCGCTTGAAATGATCCTGTTTCTTAGAACAAACAGGTCTTACAGGGATGCTCAGGCACTCCATGAGTTCATTGATAAAGTATTTACATTAAACATTAATCCCATTAATGCCCATTATGTATGGGAGCTGTTAGCGCTATGACAATGCATAATGTATGGAAGCCTTAAATTTTGCCATGCGATTAATGCCATTATCGGGAGCCCTGGTATACTGTACGAAGTACGAAGTGTACGTCAGCTTCAACCCTCCTTTAGCTATACTCTATGAAGTACAACTTGTACTTCATCTCTGACCCTCTTTTTCGCGGTCTCAAATCTTACTTTGCTTTGAAACTTATCGGCACGGCGGTCTTTGTTTCTAGACTACATCGACAACCTCCGAAGCTGGGCGAGTTCAGGCTGTGAAAGACAAGTTGTGGAAATATAGCGAGACTCATCTCCAACTTGGTGCGTATTCTCCTATCCTCCGCGAACCCTCTGGCAAAGCCCTAATGGGGCTCACCATATTCCAAAAGAAGAAACGAGCTCCTGCATTTACGTTTTACATCAGTCAGTGCTTGGACCGCACATTAATTTAAGTGTCTGGTTTAATCTGTATATTACAAGGCCGTACTGGTACCAGATAAAGGGATTTTATGGTCATAAAATAAATAGACAATTTAAGAATGCTGCCGCGGATATCCTTTTTCCAGTAGCTGCTTGAAGAAATTTGCGAAGTGACTTACCCCCCCCCCACCTTGAAACATAGTTGTTTCGGCCACCAAGAGGAGCTTGGTGGATTATCTTACAGAGCTCGGCCTCATCCTTTTCCTTTCGTCCCCGTAGACTCTACCAAGCCTCGAAGATAGCAGCCTCCACGCCCCGCAGATTCGATCCTCAATCTTCGATTTGATTAGATAACCAACCGACTGATCCATTCTTCAGCTTTCCACAGTTGCTGCGGACAAGACGAGTATCTCGGCGTTCAGAGCTCGTCGCTTTGGGATTGCAACCCTGACGATGGGCGAGAGATTCAAACGGGCCAGATTGAGCAGGGTATCGGTATTGAATGTGTTTGTGTTCGGCTACAAATGTTTTCTTCATCTATCGCCATGCTGTCAATGTAAAACTAGTTTTGGCGTCTTCGTCACTCCTTACAGGTATCGGAATCGGCATCGACACAAAACGAAGGTAGGCCTGCGCCAAAAGGGAGCGAGCTGAGCTGTAAAAAAACCAGTGGCACCAACATAATTTGATATCTGCAATCAATCTCAACTTTTGAGAAGGTGGCATTGGGTATCAATTTAAAACGAATCATGTAAAAGCCCCCAGAGTATTGTGAGTGCACATCCAGGCTTTACAATCCTGAGGGCCATGCTGACAACAAACGGTCAGTTAGTTCTCCAGCACCACGCGATAGCGCACCGAGCCATCGCGCACCATCTTGATCCCCTCGTTCACCTTGGCCATCGGCAGCTTCTGGATCACCGCTCGAACGTTCGACTTGGACGCCAACTCGAGCATATCCTCGATGTCCTGGATGCTGCCGATGTTGCTGCCCACAAACTTGGCGCCCTTGCCGACCACGTCGAACGCATTGAACTTGACGTCGTCGTTGGGCAGACCCACCATGATGCACGAGCCGCGTGTGGCCAGGAACGTCAGGAACAGCGTGTACGGCATGTTGTCAGCATTCGCACAGATCAGCAGCACGTCCACTGAGCCAGCGGCCGCGGCGGCCTGCTTGACGTCTGTGTAGACCACAAACTCGGTCGCACCCAGAGCGCGCACCTCGTCCTGCTTGTTGGCGGAACGGGAAAACGCCACCACCGCGTCGGCGCCCATGGCCTTGGCGAACTGGATGCCCAGGTGTCCCAGCCCACCGATGCCCACAACGCCCACGCGCTTGCCAGGCTTCACGTCCGCCTCCTTCAGGGGAGTGAACACGGTAGTGCCCGCGCACAGCAGTGGTGCTGCCACATCCGACGGGATGCTGTCCGGGATCTTGAAGGCGTACTCGTGGGCCACGCGCACGTAGTCGGCGTAGCCGCCGTAGGAGGTGGCCATGTCGTTCAGGTACGTGTCACCGTACGTCCATACTCGGCGGGTGCAGTAGGCGTCATCGCCGCTGGCACACTCCTTGCAGGGAGCTGAGGTGTCCTTGTTCAGACACGCCCAAGCTTGGGCGCCGACACCCACTCGGTCTCCGACCTTGAGGCCCTTCACCTTGTCACCGGCGAGAGTGACCTCGCCAACAATTTTATGGCCAACGACGCACGGGTAGATGGTCGGGCCCCAGCCACTGTCGATGGTGTGGACATCGGAGCCGCAGATTCCGCAGTGCGAGATTTTGATCTCGACGTCTTCGGGACCGAGAGGACGTGACTGGTACTCCCACGGCTTAACTTCCTCGCTCTTGCCGAACGCGGCGTATGCGTGGATGGTTCTCGGCTCAGTCGACATTTGCCACGACGTTAAAGTGCGTTGGCTCTCGCTTTGGGGCGGCGCGAGTCCGGCGTGGCAGATTTCCGAGTGAGTCCTCGGATCGGAGACGTTGAAGTTGCGCGTGCACCAAGCAGAAGTTGTCTTGACGCTTTGCAGCCACACAATATACAAAAACCGAGTCAAAGTGATGCGCGGTCACTCACTTCAACGTCTTCAACTGACAATATTGCTGTTCTTCACGAATGCTGTCCTTGTCACAAGTGTTGAGCTTGGCAATGTCGTTGGGCAGAACGTGATAAACTTGCCACGTCAATCTGAATGCCACCTATGATGCAAGTACATCTACATGTCGAAAAAGCAGTCAGCTGCCTTGTATCAAAAACTCTGTGGAAGTATTCACACACGTCAAAACTCGTAAAGCCTACTGACTTCTTGAAAATGGTCGGAATTCTTCGGTGAAGCATCTTCAACGTGCAAGGGTAGTGTTGCTCGGGCCACTTCCTCCACAACAGTTCATGGTCATGTACTATCACGTACGTGGGGAGCCCATGCGCTGGGCAGTGTTGACAAAAGGAACGGTACATGTACCAGTTCATTTCAGACGGACCCAAGTTGCTTCCTGCAGTCGAAGCGAAGCAGTCGAAGCGAAGCCTTCGCTTCAACTGCGCAATTTCATCATTGAATCTCGCATACGTCTCGTTGCCTCCGCCATTGGCACCTCAAAGCTCCTTGCATCATTTACATTAAGTGCTCTATGGTCACGGTGTCGGCGACATGAAGCTCGCGGATAAGGAAGATTTTTAAATAGGTCTTCTACGGAACAGGTCCTGGATTTGACCTAATAGTACTTTCTCTATGAACCAGTGATTGGATCTCGTTTGCTAAGCTTTGCCACGTTCTGCTTCAGTTTGACTTTGCTACGCGAGCTAAACTACCCCACTGCACCGACTGCCTCCGCCTTCAACTACCAGCATGGCCAAACGTACAAAGACGACCACCACTAAGGTCGCCAAGGCATCCAAGCTTTCGCGCAAGGTCGCTCAACAAGCGCCTGCATCTCCCCGAGCGCGAACTCGCACCAAGCGGCAGCTAGCCATGGCCATGGCCAGTCCAGCGTCCTCGGCACCTTCGAGCCCAGCTTCGTCTGTGCCTTCGGGTCCAGTGGCATCGATGATGCTAGCGAGCTTTGTGGCAGCGCTCACGCCGTCTCCGGTGTTGACACCGCCGTCATCTACAGCGGCTAAAACGCCGCTGTCATCGTCTTGCTTGCCGGTATTGGGATGGACATTGCGCGAGTCGGCTTCGACGAGAACGACACCACAACAGGGCGTGCTGCTATCGGCGCCGGCCACGCCGTCCCTGTCGCCGCTACTCCCCGTTTCCCCTAGGCTGTCGGCCTACTTGACTGGAGGGAGCCTGGTTTCGCCTCGGCCAAGCTTATCTCCGACGGGGACAGCATCGGACGGCATTTCCAACGAGTTGGTAGGCGCCGAGTCCCAGCGCACGAAGTTTAAATCCGTCATCAGGTTGAACGGCTTCCAGTACACGAAGGCTGGAACGCCCTCTAAGAAGGTCACCTACCGCTGTAGTTTCTACAGGCGTAAGGAAAAATGCAAGGGAAGGGTGGACTTTACCGTCGAGCACATGGGGTTACGAACTTCGAGCTCATGTGTGCCATCAGGGCCCCGTCGTACCCAACTTGCGCAACGTGGAGAAAGAGATGAAGGACGCCGTCGACGACATGGCGCTTCAGAACCTCTCTATGTCGGCTGAACGTGTGTGGGAAACTGTTCGTGATACTTTTTATTTGGAGGAGGATGTCGCTGTACACGGATTGAGCCGTGAGCAAGTGCGCCAACGCGTGTCCCGCGTTCGTCGGGAATACTTTGGTGGCTCCATGCACGGCCTCGTTGAGGTGCCGCCTTTGTCTCTGGTGCAAGGCTCTGCAATGAGCTTTTTTCAGTTCCATCGAGTGTATGCTCACAAAGGGAGCAACGACACGAAGGTGGAGCGTCTCATCGGGGGGGGACATCCCGTGATCATCGACAAGCTCAAGAACAAGGGGGCGACGGTGTTCGTGGACGGCACGTTTAGGTGCGTCCCGCAGCCGTTCTACCAATGTGTTGTCATCATGGTACACGACCAAGCCTCCGACTGCTTTCTACCAGCCTTCTACGTACTATGCAGCTCCAAGGAGTCGGGCATGTACTGTAATGTGATCGACCACGTCATTCAAGCGACGGACCAAAAGCTGAACCCTGCCAAGGTGATCTGCGACTTTGAGTCGGGATTAATCAAAGCCATGTTGACCCAGTTTCCTGATGCGAAGGTAAGTGGTTGCTATTTCCACTTTAAGCAAGCGCTAGGACGGCAAATGAAGAAGCTGTAGATTCCTGCTCCTGAAATTATTATTGCCATGGCGCCGGGTGGTGTAGACATCCTGGCTGTCATCGACAAGGACAAGGTGGCGGTCCTAGGAACAGCGTACGTGCGGAAGCTGATCCGCGAGGAGTGCGTGGTGGAGGGTCTCACGTACACTTACCACAAGTGGGAGAGCTTTTGGAGCTACTTCAACCGCCGGTGGGTGCGCAGGTATGACCCCAACGTGTGGAATGTAGAAGGCATGAGCAAGCAAGTCGTTGCTCGCACAAACAACCCGCTTTAACAGAGAGCTGAACGGTAAGTTTAGGCCTCATCCAAGCCCCCCTGTGTTTGTCTCCGGCATCGAAGCCCTCGCGCGTCGCCACGTGCAAACGCTGCAGGACATCCCGAGCAGCCGTGCCAAGTCGCCCCGTCGTCGCGAGAAGTACACACTTCCACAGAAGGTAACGTTTCCTAGTACGTAGGTTGGTAGTATGTAAATGCACTGAGAATGCGATGCCGAGTACGTTGTCTGTGCACGATACCATTTATATACACCCTCCTTCAACCACTTCAAGCCCTGTGAAGTCATGAGACGCCTTGGTAAGCTAATGCAACATGTACCAAGAAGACAACTCCTATCATAATCCTCTGCTGGGTATGTTTCGTTCAGATCTTGCGACTCGGTCACATAATCAGCATGTTCAAATCCTAGACCTGATCTGCATAAGAATCAAAATAAAGGCAACCGCGGGTAATAAAACTGGGACTTGACGGCGAGGGGGACGCAACTGCTCGGTTTATGAGGAAGTTTGGGCTTGGATGCAAGTGATACGTGATGGATGACAAACGTAAAAGTGAACTGATCTTTGCGTGCTATCCTTCGCAGCTAGCGTACTGGCTCATGTCTGCCCAGGGAGGTACTCTGCCCAGAATTTCCGGATAGTACTCTTGTTAAACCGAATGCTGTTCTTACGTGAAATCAACAACAGACATGCTCTTCTAAGGGGCCAAATGATGTTCTTCTGGTCTGCCCCCAGTATCAACTCTGACATAAATTTCAGACAACGCTGAAATACAATTCTGAGAACTTTGGCACCAAAACATCCACGGCATAGCTTCGTTGTCTCCGTTTCATGTCTGACGTGTGTGTGGTCCTACTGTTTAGT
Source organism: Phytophthora fragariaefolia (assembly GCA_030267785.1). NCBI lineage: Eukaryota > Oomycota > Peronosporomycetes > Peronosporales > Peronosporaceae > Phytophthora > Phytophthora fragariaefolia. Next base: position 167 of record BSXT01001042.1, on the reverse strand, counting down.
GAGAGAGATCTGTGCAGTTCCTGGGATATCTCGATTTGTATATTTTATCGGAGACCGCCATGGACGGAGAGCAGAATAACGAGGATCGAGTGCCGCTGTTGACGAGTGTGTCGGTGGTGTGTCGGGAAGTTCCAGGAGTTGCAACCGAGCGGCGGGTGTTGAAAAGG
>BSXT01001041.1:0-13276 GCA_030267785.1 Phytophthora fragariaefolia | reverse complement strand
CTCGATCGGCCTCTCCACCGAGCTCCGCCTCCGCTTTTTGGTACTGGTGGTATCCCCTACTTCCATGTCGAGAAGATACTGAGGCGCCGCGGGCGTATCGGGAACTACCAGTATCTGGTGAAGTGGTGCGGCTACCCTGATAGCGATAGCTCATGGGAGCCAGGGAGTCGCCTCGAAGAGGACTGCGCCAACCTCGTGGCCGCTTTTGAGCAGGCCCACGGAGCAGGTCGGCGCTAACGCGGCCGAGAACACTTCGAGGTTCTATCGGCTGTGACTGCCAAGACTTCTGTATCTTCTGGATTACCACTTCAAGGATGACAGGCGGGGTGGGCATGTGCCGATCGATGAACCGGGTCTGCCATTGGTCGTCAGCGATCTTCTTCGCCATGCGAAAGCGAGGCAGACGTCGCTGTGCCAGCCAATCGATCCTATATGGCGAAGCCATGAACCCGGGACAGGCATAGCCCAAAAACCGGAGCCAGTATTCGAACTCTTCTTTCGTTCGTTAGTCTGGAGAGTCAGGCCAGTGTCATCCCAGAGCACACCAGAGGGCCCGTGTATGCGCTCGTAGTGGGCGACGAACACCTTGGCCATTTCGTGGGGCACTTGAGCCAACACTCCGCCACGATCTCGACGAGAGGAGCCGACTTGGGGGACGATCGCCGAGCTCGAACTCGGCGAAGGACGTCAGCCGACATGAAGAATGGCCCATCAGGGAACAGAGCCCGAAGCCGCTGACTCGGATGCTGAGCGGCATACACATCCGCGAAGGCCGCCAACCCAGACAGCGACGACGGAGTCGATCGGAACCGGGGCTTGCCGTCGACGGTCTCCTTCTGGATCTCCACCTCGCAACTGCCCATGACTTGATCCCAGCAGCGCGCCGAGCCCAAATGGAAGAAGGGCGGATCACGCGAGATCTTCATCTGGGCCGGCACGCGGGAGTCTCTTGAGACTGCTTGGGCAGTGCGGGTCCGGAGCGTCAGGATAGGGAGGCGCAACACATCTGGGAGTGAGGTTGCACCCCCCGCCGAGTTGGAAGCTTGACCCAAAAACGCAGATGAGGTCGGCGCAGACACTGCAGCCGTACCCGAAGCAGGCGTAGTTGGGGCAGCCGCCTTAACCGACTTGCCAGACTGGGCAGTGCCCCTAGCCGTCTTGGTCGCCGACTTGGCTGCCTTGTTGGACTTGGCAGCCGGACGAGCTCTGCTCGCCGACTTGGCGACCGGACGCGGCGGGCTTGACGACTTGGCGGGGGCACTTGCTTGGTCGAAGCTGGAGTCACCGGCGAAGATGGACGTTTTTGACCTGTCGACGGAGCCGGCGAAACAGGGACAGGAGTCAGCGGAGATGCTGGCTTCTCCTCCAACGCCTCAGCGACCGAGTCGGCCGACTCATCGCTCTCAACCACGGACTTCTTGTGAAGTCGGTGAGACCGCTGGAGTATCGCTTCGTCGTCATCCGAGTCATCCGAGCTCGACTGACGCTGACTGGCCGGAGTCACAACCGGTGCTGGGGTCGGAGTGGCCGCAGGAGGACTCGGCGAGTCAATCACGAGAGGCGAGGACGCCGAAGTAGCGCGAGCCCCCGAGCTAGCCGCACCAGACGACCACCCCAGGACCTCTGCATCGCTAGTCTCCAAAGCTTGAAGCTCCAAGCTGTTGATCGCGCGGGCATTCAACGCCGATGCGCGCTGACTGCGAGCAAACCCAGTGATCGAGGGTGCTGGCGCGACAGTGGAAGTCGAACTCGGAGCCGACGCCGAGTTACGCGGCGCTCGACGAGATGACCCAGCAGCAGAGTTGGTCGGAGACTTGCGCGCTGACTTGGATGTCGACCCAGCGAGATCCTTGGTCGGCTGCGGCGAAGCCCGCCGAGTCGATGGCGGGGAAGAGCTCACCGAGCCAGCGGAAACAGCGTGAAGAGGCCGAGCCGTCGATTCCGGCGCTGAAGGCGCAACCATGGACGAGACCAAACTCGCCGAGCTTGTGACAGGAGCAGCCGACGCTGTAGACCCCGAGGGAAGAATCGAACACGACGCTGAGACGTGCACTGACGGCTAAGTCACTGCTGTCAGGTGATCTCGGCGGAACGGGCTCCCAGGGACTCGGCGAGGCTCCACCGACGGCACGTGGAAGTCAGCGGGAGTCATCGCCAACCCAGCAGCCGACGAACTGGAAGTCGGTGCGGCCGAGCTCAGCGGCAATGAAACTGGAGCTGAACTCGGCGCCACGGGACCACTGACTCGGAGAGTGATCTCGCGGACTTCACCGGGCTGGACTTGAGACAGCTCAGGCCAACGCGGCTCGAGGAGACGACACAGACGAGCGTTGAGAGCCAGGTCGCCCGGCAAAAGCCCAGGAGCGTCGTCGACCCCGGCGGCAGCAGCGAGAGCGAGAGCTGGGTTGGTCACCAAGATCCGGCCATTATGCCGCAAGACATTCTTCTGGCGCTGGATGACTCGGCGCTGGTTATCGATCGTCTGGTTGGCGAACCGCAATGCGCGATCCGCTCCACCAGACGAGATAACCGCGGCGGCTTCCTGCACTTGCTCGAAGTACGAAGAAGCCACCCCTTGGAGCGCCGAGTACGCGATGTCCCGCTCGTCCAGGACCTCCGACATGCGCTTGAGGTCCTTGTCGCGCTGGTCGACCATCCGACGTAGATGATCGCCTAGTTGCTGACAGGAATCGACTCGGTGGTTGGTCTGCCGAGTCGACTCTCTCAGCTGGAGCTCCAACACGCAAACTGTGTTGCGGAAGGAAACCACCAGCTCGGACGTATTGGTGGCGTGGCGCTTCCACTTATCACACTCGCGCACGACCGTGGCAAGGTCGTGCTCAAAGCGGGTCGAGTCAGCCAACGCCGACTCGAGACGCTGAAGGAGATCTTGGTTGTCCCGAGTCAACTTGGCGTTCTGGACCCGGAGCTCGGCGAGTTCCTTGGTGGAACTCGCAGACTCGGCGGTGTTGGCGCGGAGCACGTCCAGCATGTCCCCAAATGACTGGGCGCGCAAGAGGTCTCGGCGCAGCGCGAAGTCAGTGGGGAGATCTGGACGCATCAACGCGTACGCCGTCAGCTGAGTCCGGGTCCGCTATTCGGCCTCACGCTCAGCTTCCCACCGCCGGAGGAAATCCCACAACTCAGCGATTGAGTTTGGGTGCGAGCAACAGCGAATTGGGCGGCGGCCGCCGAGCTACGAACTGGCGAAGACGCCGCGGGCTTCGCTTGAACGGGGCTTGGTTGAGGAAGCGGAGGCACTCCCGCCTCTAGCAACCCGTCCGGCCGGAACCCAGGAGGGACAGAGGCACGCGGCAGACTTGGCGAAGGCGTCGACAGCGGCGAGTAAATGTCGCTCCGCGCCACCGACGATACTGGCGATCCCCAATCAGAGACGCTGGGGATACCGGGAGCATCGCCGGGTCATCCAGACTTGGCCTCGGAGGTGACTCAACGATTGGAAATGTCTTCTCATCGAGTCGCCTCCGGAAGATCGACCGAGGAGTTCTCGGCGGAGTTAACAGGCCCTCCCCCGAGGAAGTCGCCGAGTCAGCGGGAGCCGACTTCGGTGACGCCTGCTGAAAGAACTCATCGAGTTCCTCCGCCGACCCAAATGGAAGAGCGTCCGGAAACCGAGGCCCCGATGCAACATCGACGAGTGGAGCGCGTAAGCTCACACTGCAACGGAGCGTGACCATCGGAGGACCCGAAGTCTGGAGCTGAGTCACCTAGTCAGCGAGATAGACAAGTTAGCATGACCAAGCAGCACCGACATCCTTCCCGACGCCAGCTCACCTCTGAAGGCGAACTCAGCGAGTCAGCAGCAGCACTGAGCAGACCAAGATGGGCTGTGAAGAAGCCGAGCTCAGCGGTGGTGATGTGGAACCAACCGCTGAGTCTTCAGGCTCGGTGGAAGACTCAGCGGTGGCTGGAGTCAGCGACCTGGCTGAAGCCGCCTCAGCGCCAGCGCGGGAAGCACTTGGCGGAGTCGGCGAGGTCGAAGCCTGACCACCCGGCTGGCCCGAACTCGGCGGCGGGTTTGGGGCCGGCGGTCTCAGCGACCGACGACGCCAATGGAGGCGCGGTAGTCGGTGAGACCGCGGGGGTAGTGTCAACAGGAGGCGGGCTGCTCGTCGAGACAGCCGAGAGAAGAAACACAGAAGTCAGTGATCAGGAGGAGCAAACGCAGAAAGCAACAGGGACCTCGGCATACCATCGGCGCGCGAGCTCAGCACGATGCAGCATCAAGCTTCTCGAAATTGAGGGAGAAAGGAAGCGACGACTTGACAGGGAGCAACCACGCGCCACCCAGTGAGTCCGCGATACTCGCCATCTCAGTTCGTATCACGGCTGTGGTCGCTGTGTATTAGGGTCCCAATTACAGGTGACCCTAACCAGATGTAGCCAAGAGCGGTCCCCGTTTCATATTCCGAGCGGTCGCCTGGTTCAAGTTGCGAGCGGCCACGGTACTGAATGGGTACATATCAAATGTTTCAGATTCAGAGCGTAGGGGTGTCTCAGTTTGAGAGCGGCTACGGTACTTCGATCCGAGCCACCGACTAGGCAGGCGAATTACGGTGTTAGTTACGCAGGAGAAGTTTGGGGGCGGTTTGAGATCCAAAACCGCCCACGTTATACTTGATATTTGTATTGGAATGTAGGAGACAGTAGAAAGAGCCCTAGCGGCTCTTCAGGAACATAAGATCTAAACAGTGCAGAATCTTCTAAGTCCCAACCAAGCGTACAATCTCCGGTAAGTCCCTGCGTGGGCTGGATTATGTCTGCCGTCAGCACCCGAGAGGCATAGCTTGTAGGGTGTTGACAGGTAGCGCCAAGAGGAAGTCGGCCCGGGGCTGGGCAATCTCGCCGAGTGCGCAAGGACAAGTCTCGCTAGGACAGCGAGCCGGTACGCCCGTCAGCCGAGGTGCCGTAACTCTTCTAGACGAGTAGCTGTTGCTCTCGGTGACCCGTAACAGCGCTCGCGCGCCGCCGTCCATCCTTTGGTGGAGCACGGGGTATAAGGCGGAAGTCAGTGAGCTCAGCTGGCTTCCCAAGGTTTCAACTGGCTGGTTGCCTGGTCTCGGCGGGAGCCGCCACTGCTGTCCCGGAAGGGCCGAACCCCTAGGGGACCCCTAGCACAGGCCGATAAGCGCCGACTTGCTTGGCGGTTGTTGTGTCTGTGGGAGGACTAACTAGTGCGTTCTACTACACCACACGATCCTCAACCCACTTGGACCCATAGATACGTTACTCAAAGTACCGGGAAATTTCCGACGCTATCGCGAAGGGTTTGTACGAGGATGACACGTCGTTTTCTGCTAGATCCCTACTCCACAGGTTCATCTATTTTCTTGCCATTTCCCAACACCTGGTGGCCGATGTAGCACTCGTCACTGCTCTCTCTCTCTCTCTCTCTCTCTCTCTCTCTCTCTCTCTCTCTCTCTCTCTCTCACTCTCTCTCTCTCTCTCTCTCTTGCCCAGTCGTATTATATCCAGGCTCTCTTAGTACACATTTAGCGCTACATGCTACTGCTAGCTCTGTTAACAAACGATTGTCTTTGCTCTCATCCTGGGGCGTCCCGCGTCCACCTTGCAGTACTCAGCAACTCCGCACTAGCACTATTGCCGGTGAATTAGGTTGTCCCTCACTTGCCGTCCAATTCGGTTGTCACTCCCGCCCACGTGACAGCCTTCGTGCTGACCATCGGTGTAGTATTTTTGTTCGGGTCCATCGCCACCCCCGAGTTGCGTTCCTTGTTGTACGGTATCATCACCAGCTGCTTTATTACATTGTTCTCCACCGGCGCTATATACTGTGGGGTCCATTAAACTGGGCCCACTGCTGCTGCATGCTACCCGACGCTTGAGAGCAGGGATTGTTGATTTATGATAAATGGCCTACCTACGGCATTTATTATTCTTAATGCGATGCATCAAACCAATAAGGCTATGAGCAAAAGACGATGCGACATGTCGAGCTCTTGCTTGTACAGTTGCGCACGCCAATGGCGCCACGTGGAATGTTCTCGATGTTATCCCTTTCTTTACACACATATAACTTTCAGTGAATAAAACACTATAGCGAACAAGTCCCTCCACTTTCACTGCCGCAAAGTTCATGATATTTAGTGTTAATTTCACTACTATCCGGATGGTAGGAGAGTAGTGAAGGAGCATCGGGGTGCACGATTGGCTCGCGTAAGCGCTGTAACATTTATTTTAAACCGCGCTTGCGTTTCGCTTTGAATAAAACATTTCACGCCGCATTGATTGGCTAAAATTAATTACCGTCTTCTTTTAGGCGCAATAGTCGAGGCACAATACAAAGCAGCGCCCGACAGCCAAAGCTGACCACGAGACGAGGGAGGAGCTGAGCTTCGCCCTAGAGCGTGTTTGCGGGACGGAAGTGGTGTCTCCTTTTGTGTCCGCTAGTCATCGCTACACAGAAGAGTGGGCGTGTCCTCACCAGAATTGGCGTGGAGAGTATGGCGAGCAAGAAGCACATGGACAACACGGACGAACCCCATGAGCCCGTCGACGACAAGAGCTCTAGTTCGCCTGATGAGAATTTCAAAGACGCAAAGAGTGGAGACACGACTAGTACGGACGATGAACCATCACCGAAGCGTGTGACGCGTGCACGAGGCAGGCAACACGCAGCTGCAACATCAGTAATATTAGCGGCATCGGACTCTGAAAGCGAAGGCCCCAGAACCCGCGGTGCAAGTAAATCGAAGGCAAAGCCTGCGTCTGAACCGACACCAAAGGCCATAAAGGGCAAAAAGGGAAATAACAAAGCCCCCTCAAAGCAAACCCAAAAGGATGGAGAGTCGGACGACAGTGACTCACCTGGCGACTATGTTCACGTCCAAGTAGGTGACTGTGTGATCCTGGATTCAGGAGACCCAGATGACCCTTATGTCGCACTAGTAAGCTCTGTGCAAACCTCGCAACGACATGACCGCGCTGTATCTAGTTTCATGGCCCAGTGGTATTACAAACCGTACGACGTGAAGGAGGAGGTGAAGGCCTTGATTAAGGGTGGCGTCCTAGAAAATGAGGTTTTCCTCTCACCGCACAAGGACAGGAATTCAATTGATGCTGTTATCGAGGTATGCCAGGTCGTGTCTCCCGAAGAGTATAGTGACATCCAGGATGAAATCAAACGTGGATATCGCGAAAAGGGGAAAACGTTCTTCGTTTGTCGCTACAAGTATTATCCGAACCGAAGCAACATTAGAAAGGCCCTTGAAGTTGTTGAAAACGAAGCTATCCGGAGTGGCTTGGGTCGTCCCAAACCTAATGTTGGCACGAGCTACCAGGCTATCATCCCGGACTTCATCGAACCAGCCCCCAGTGGAAGTAGCGCCGACGTCTCTCGGGTTCCGTGGAAGACACGTGAAAACCCTGCCGTGCGCCCGCGACAAATGTGGTCTCCCCTCGTTGCAAGAAGACAAACTCAAACGTTCCTTCAGTTTCGGGAACTCGTTGACACGCTCAAGTTTGGTGTAGGTAACATCGTGACGACGTACCGACCAGACGCGAAACCCATGGGACATCAGCGTGGTATTGTCCTTCAATGCCTGTCTGACTCGATCCAGATTTGCGTATCAAGTGGACAAGTTATTACGGTGTTGAAAAGTGAGGTGTGTTCGCCGCTGTCCGAGGACGTGGCGATGCAACAGTTGTATCTTTCGAGGTTTAACTTATCGCAAGCTGCATATGGCTGCTCCAAGACGATTCTTCATGCACAGCGTAAGGAAAGGAAGGCGTTCCGAACGGAGGTCGAGCTCTTCACGAAGGCCAAGGCTATATCTACCGAGAAGAATTTTGAGGAGATGGACAGTCGGAAGCGTAAGAAGTAGGAGACACCTTTTGTTCGGAAATGGAATACTCAAACCGGCTTAGGTCTGTGCTGAATGCAGTATACCGAAACGAAGTCTCAATGTGAGTGTCCTACAGCTTTGCACTAGATTTGGCAGTCTTCTTGTCACCTTCTTTGATTGCCTTCATGTGATCCAGCAAGTAAGCCAAATCGAACGCCTTCTCCTTCAGGTAGTGGTATCGATCACTGGCACTAAAGTGACCCGACGACAAGTCCATCTTCAAAAGCACCTCATTCTGGTCGCTTTTCATATCCCGTAACTTGGCAACCCACTTGGCAGGCTCCCAGTATGCGACTCGTGGGTCGAAAAGCCCGCTTGTCACTAAAATGTTGGGGTACGATTGCTGCTTCACATTTTCATATGGTGAGTAGCTAAGCATGTACTCGAAGTACTCCTTTTCATTCGGGTTTCCCCATTCCTCCCATTCTCCAGTTGTCAAAGGGATAGTGGCATCGCTCATGGTATTCATTACGTCCACGAAAGGCACACCGGCAATTGCAGCCGTGAAAAGCTCTGGTCGCATATTCAGCACGGCACCCATAAGCAGCCCGCCAGCACTACGACCTTCACAGGTCATTTTGCTGGGACTAGTGTAACCAGCATTGATCAAATGTTCCGCGCAGCTGATGAAATCCGTGAAGGTGTTAATTTTCTTCTTGTACTTTGCGTCTTCGTACCACGTTCGGCCCATTTCGCCACCCCCTCGAATATGAGCTATGGCATAAATCACACCTCGGTCCAGGAGTGGCAGAATGGACGAAACAAAGCTCGGATCAATCGGGATTTCGTACGAACCATATCCATAGAGATGCAGCGGTTGGCGATCCTGAGAACGCATATCAGACCGGTATACAAGTGAGATCGGCACCATAGTCCCATCACTGGCCATAGCTTCCAGACGCTCCGTTTTGTAAAGAGTGCGGTCGTAATTCGGTACAGGTTTTTCTTTCAACAGCGTCGACTCGCGGGATTTAATATCATAGTCAAACGTTGTCCAGGGTGTGGTCATCGATGAGTAAACGAAACGATACTTACTGGTATCAAAATCACGGTTGACGGATCCAGAAACAGTGTAACTCGACTCCTTAAACGCAATCTGGTGGCGCGAGTGTTTGCTATCACCCTCCGGAACGATGATCCAGAGCTGCGAATATCCACCCTGTCGACCCTCCATAACCATGAAGTCCTTAAAGCAGTCGATATCGTCCACCTTCACGTTTTCGTCGTATGGGAACACATCAACCCAGTGTTCTGGCGATGGTGATGACACGGGGGTTTTCATCAACTTGAAATTTGTAGCTTTGTCCTTGTTCGTTACGATGTAGAAACTATCGGCAAAGTGGTCAACCCCGTAGATCAAACCTTTCTGGCGTTGTGCGATAAGCTGCGGTGGTTTGTTCGGGTTGCCTAGGTCGATAAAAGAAACTTCGCTAGTTTCACTGCTGGATGACAGCAAAAACATATACTTCCCACTGCGAGATTTCTGGAAGTACGCACTGTAGATTTCATCTTCTTCGGTGTATAGCAACTCGTCATCTTCATTGCTCCCCATCTTATGACGCCATAGCTTGTCTTGGCGATGGGCTTCATCCTGGGTCGCGTAGTAGAGCACGGATGCATCCTGGCCCCAACGAAGGCTGGAGATACTTTCGATTCGGTCTGGCAAGAGCTCTCCGGAGTGAAGATCCTTCACGTAGCCCGTGTAAGTTTCATAGCCACTGAAGTCCACCATGTAAGCCAGGTAGCGGTGATCAGGACTCGGGGATACGCTGGCCACTTGGCAATGGTTGTGATCCTTGGCGATCTCATTTTCATCCAGCAACAATTCTTCGGAGGCGTTCTCGGTCTTAGCCTTTCGGCAATGATAAGCATAGCTACTGCCCTTCATTGTGCGATTGTAGTACAGGTAGGGGCCGTGCAGATACGGGTAATCCTCATCCGTCTCCTGAACATGCGACAGCAGCTCGTCGTAAATGTTGGCGCGCACGTTGGCAAGGTGCTTTGTTTTGCTATCCGTGTATTCATTCTCCTTTCGCAGATGTTCCAGTACCTCCTCATTTTTGCGGGAGTCGTCTCGAACGTAGAAGTAGGGATCTTCCAGATACAAGATCGGGTTCATGGGGCTTGAACCACGGTTTTGGCCCGCCACCGCACCGAAAGGGACCATCTTGGGACGCTTCTCCAGCACAGGAGGGCGCACACGCGCCGAGAGGCTCGAGTAAGCTGCACGACGAAGGCGAACCATATACAGCGCCGCGGCCGTACCGACGCCGACGGTCAAGTTTAGCGCACTCAGTCGGCTCATGGTCCTTAGCTTGGTACTGCGCGATCACGAGGGAAGATCCGAGGGGGTATCCTGTGGATCATTTGTATAAATTGTGGCAGGAATAAGCCAATGAGCGAAACTTAAAGGCTAGCGGTACATGAACCTGCTTGCTGGATTTGAGATTTACCGTACCAACGCGGCGTATTGCAGGCATGTATGGAATAACATTCTAATGGTCTCTGCCAATTGGCGGGTTGCTGCCAACGCATAGGCCTTTTCTATATGGTGCTCACTTTTTTGTGTCCTAGTACATGTACAAGTATTACATATTAATAACATAATATCTAATAATGGTACATGTAAATGTACTAGGTCACCAAAAAGCATATTATGCTAAAGCATGCGTTTTACCGTTCCTCACACCAAGAATGTTTTTGGCTAAAGCTCGTTTGACACAGATCTTGTCATAGGTGAGCTTGAAATTCGTAAAAATGTCTTCGTATTGTTAAGATTATGCGCTTAAAAAACATTTAGCTAAGACATCTGCTGCGCTAAATTACTCGAGGTTTTCAGCGGTCTGGTTCTCCAGAAGGGTGCTGTAAAAAAAACTCGTTGTCTTGCAAGAGATCAAGGGGGCCTTCGAATAGCGAAGTATCTGCCTGTCGTGGGTCTTGACCAAGTCTGTGGAACATACACTCAATCTTTCTGTACCTTGGTTGGCCAAGGAGACTGCTTCTTCTATCCAATAAATGCAACGGGCTAATACGAACCCGTTACCGACGTACACTATAGCGCAGGAAACAAGGGAAAAGTAACTCTGAGATTCATTGTTATCAAGGCGCTCTCATGCCGAGAGCGCCGTGTCCACCAAACAGCGGAGAGTGCTGATCGACCATCGCCCACACGCGATGGCAACCAGGTGGCGGAAGCCAGTCACATCACTCCCACTCAAGGTGAGAGCAACACGGATCTTGAAGCTTATTTGCAGACTTGCGTGGAGAAGGAGAGAAGTGGAATGGACTTGGGACCCGGAGCCGAGCCGGACCGGCTCACGACACACGAGGAGGTGCTGTAAGACTGCAGCGCCATGATCAACTCGCCGGGCAACGACGCGATGAAGGCGCTGTTCCGGCGGTGGCGGGCGACGCGCAGCAAGCCTGTCACGGTGACCGGCACCGTGACCCCGCAGTCGTTGGACCGCGCTTGGACGTCGTTCGTCAGCCGGTGGAACACTAAAGGGCCGGAGGCTTTCCAGCAAAAGCTCATGCGGCGCAAGGAGCAGCACTCGCGTCTCTCCGTGCAAGCGTTGGCGAGCTAAATCTGTCAGCTGTCTTGGGATGCTGACCGGGAGTGCTGCTTCGCGCACTATCGACTTGGGTGTCCGAGTTGTCGCGGGTACTCCATAGCGCGGTCAAGCGCCGCCGACTGGGAGCGGATCACCAATTCCACCCCCCTATCCGAAATCGAGCGCAAGCTGGTGGAGCCGTACCAGCGCGCGCTGCGTGAAGCTAGGCGCGACGAGGAGTCGCGCCCTGTGGGAGGCTTGCCTCGTATGCCTCCATACAGTCTGGAACGTCCGCGAGCAACACCTCTCGCGGCTCCCAGCTATCATCCATCGGCTCAAGCCAGCGGACGACGTATCGCCGATGCAGTGGGATTGGACCGGCGTGGGCGCGAGTACCACGACTCGTACGCGCACGCTGCGGAGCAGCACGACGACTATCGTCGTGCCCCAAGCTCGCATCCACGATGTGACATTCGTGGCCCGCGCTATCCACCAGAGGCGCAGGTCCGTCACGCCGGAATCGGGCAGCGTGACCGCCGGGAGGAGGCCGAGGACTTTCAGCGGCAGCGGCGCGCGCTGAAGCGGATGGAGCGCCTGGAGCGGGAACTGACGGAGGTTCGTCGCGAGCTGTGGAGCGCTGCGCCGGGGCCGCAGCGCTGGGACCGGGATCGGGACAATGGACCGTGGGAGCATCAGCGTCGCTAGGGATAGCCGCCGGATGATAACGCCGGAGGCGGCCAACGTAAAAGGTCGGATGGAGCCGTAGTGCAGTAGGCAGCTGTAGCATATAGTCATCACCCAGAACCTTTAATATCTTGAACGGACCAATGTAGCGGGGCGCGAGCTTGCTTGCGCCGAGATTGGTAACGAGTGCAGGTTGAATGCCGGCCGTGGACAAAAGGACACGGTCGCCCACGGCTAATCGTTTCAAGTTCTTGCGGCCGCGTTGATCGGCGTATTTCTTTTGGCGGTCGACGGCGGTCACGATCGCGTCGCGTACGTAGCGCATCACGGTTTCGCGCTGTTGTAGGAACGCATTGACAGCTGCCGAGACTCTCGGCTGCGGCTCCGGGTTCGGGAGAAAGTTGGATGGTAGAGGCGCGGCGACCTCGCCCGCGCCCGATTCGTCTTGTAATTCGATTCCGCGACGACGCTGACTGGGGTTGATCAGTGTCCGGTTGGTCCAGGCTGCAATGTCCGATGAAGCTGTCCTCGTGGTGGTGATGGCACGCGTCACGGGCGTTGGCATCCCGGCGGATCTCGTCGGCGTCGCGGTCGTGGCGGCACGAGCGCGCGTTACGCTGGCTGCGGAGCGAGTCTCGTGTTGGGTGAGGACCCCGTTCACTCGTGCGGAGTTCTCGGCGTGATCTCGCTCACAGCCAGTGTCATCATCTCGTTCCCCATCGGGACCTATCGGGCGCTCCATACCGAGGAGTGCCGGAACGCGCGGATGTCGCCCGAAGTTGATGTAGAACGGTGTGAGCCCCGTAGACGCGTGTTCCGCGTTGTTAATGGCGAACTCGACCATGGGTAGGAACGAACTCCAGGACCGGAATGATGTGGCGAAGCTCCTCAACACATCTTCAACGACGCGATTCGCGAGTTCTGTCTGGCCGTCCGTCTCTGGATGCGACGCGGTGGACATCGCCAACCGCGTCCCCACCAGCTTGAACAACTCCTTCCAGAAGGCCGCGGTGAAGCGGGGATCTCGATCAGACACGATCGAGGTCGGGATGCCGTGATGGCGATAGACGATGTCGAGAAAGATCGCCGCGGACTGTTGCGCGGTGAAGGTGGCGGCAACGGGAGCAAGATGAACCATCTTGCTGAAGCGATCCA
>BSXT01001040.1:0-13597 GCA_030267785.1 Phytophthora fragariaefolia | reverse complement strand
TCTACTGTGCCAAGCTGGATGTGTCGATGTTGAACCTGGCTTACACCATGGGCATTGTGCTGGCCAACATCGTGGTGGGTGTTATCTTGGCAGGTTTGATCATCTTGATTTTCAAAATTCCGGGAGGAACCCCCCACCTCGATCACGATGCCGCCGACGTTGACGCGGGGGTCACGAGAGCGAGCATGATGTCGCACTACGACCAGAGAACCAGCCAAAAGATGGCCTCGGTGGATCATGACATGACGCCACACCCCCACAACGCCTACGTGGAAGGTGCAGACAGGATGAAACCCTCGTCGTGCTGGTCTAGTAATGTGGCGCTGTCACTGAAGGGCTTCATTTGGTTGACAATGGGCTATGTGTTTTACATTTCCACCACCACCCTCGCCGAACTGACCGCCGCAGCCTACGGTCTGTCATGGGAGATCAAGTTCGAGCCGCTGCTTGTTCTCATGATCGCGTCATGTATTGCAGGACATCACGTGGCTATCCGTCACGACATGCACGTGATTCTCGACACGGTTGCGCCGTATATGTTCCTGCCGTTCTTCGTCATGACGGGTGCGGCTCTGAAGCTGGATCAGGTGGTGGCCGCTATTCCGCTCATGAGTCTTTACGTGGTTCTTCGCTACGTGGCAATCTTCATCGCGTGTTACTTTGGTGGACGTTTCCTGCTCAAGCTCTCGCCGAGGCAGTACAACAACTTGTGGCTGACGATGACGCCTCAGGCTGGTGTGGCGCTGGGTTTGGCTAACGAGGTGAAGGCGATGAGTGATGAATCGTGGGCTGCTGAGTTTGCGGCAACGATCGTGGCTGCTGTGGTTGTGAACCAGATTGTGGATCCGGTGTTGTGTGCGATGGGTTTGAGTCGAGCTGGTGAAACGTTGCAGGACCGTGGGGTAGATGGACATGCTCATAATGATGATCTCAACATTAAGGACCCGGAAGTAGAAGCAGGAAACGCCGAAGTGAGGGTGCATTACACCAGCCGTTTGAGCAGAGTTTCCGTACACACGAACGAAGACGCCGAGGCACAATCGCCTTATTACACGGTGAAAAATGCCGTCGTTATCGGTGATGACGAGACGGCCTTCGAGATTGCACTCAATCTGTCGTTGTACGGCGCGCATGTTAACGTGCCTCTGCTAGACAAAGAACGCACCAGCAAGTGGAAGCAGATGAACAAAACCATCCTCTCACGCGTCGTAAAGGGGGACCTCATCTCGTTCAAGAATACACTCCGAGACCATGACAACACGCAGACCATGACGGCGGCGGATGTGATCATTTTCACGGGCGACGCCAACCGTACGAGAGAAAACGTTCGCATGCTGAAGTCGTTGCTAGGGTCGTCGCACCCGCGCATGATCGCGTTCGTGCCGGACTGCAAATTCAGTAAGGAGATGAAGGCGCAGGGTGTGCTGGTGATCCTGCCGTCCATCGCCTTGGCCAACATCGCAACGCGCATGACTCTACTGGAACCGAAGCTGGCGGAGGCCTTGTCGAACGAGATCAGTGCGACCAGTGACTTCAGCACAGCATCATACTTCTTGCGGGCTGACAGTGGCGATCGGGGTTCGCTGTCGGACATGCACATGGCGGGTCGCCACTTGGCACTTGGTCGCAGCGTGGTGAACCACCATTCAGTGGACTACGACCGTCTCGCGGAGGTGCTGACCGCGGAGAGTTTGCCGATGCCGCCTCCCCCCTCGCGTGTGTCCATGTTCGGCACTTCCGCCGCCGGGTTTGATCCGTTCTCTGTGCGCAGCGATTCGAGGCAGGCTTACCAGCCCTTCTTCGTGGACGACGAGGTGGTCCACGGCGGCACGGCGAACTCCCACTTCGCGTCCCGCTCGAGCGCCGTCTTCAGGAGCATCCACACTCCATAGGCAGCGCACCTACTTAAGTTATCAATTCCATCTCGCTGCTCTTCCTCGTCTCCTTCCAGATCCCCCCACAGCGTGGAGCATTGACGACACGCACGTGACGTGCCCCGTACCCGTACAACGAAACCAGTGCATGCTCCGTAGAGTCCATACATGGCTAGTGTCGCGCACTTCCATTCAGTACCGTGTCATGTACAGCCCCAGGGCGGAAGATATCCATCGTCCCGCTCCGCGTCCTTCTGCCGGACCCTGCCACGCCAGCTCCCCGCCCGTTCCGTCCCCATGCACCGCGGTGCGACACGCACGCAGGGGAAGCAGTGCGACGCTACGATTAGCGAGGCCCCGCAGCGGCTGCTCTGAGTGGCATTGGGGCTTTGGGGCGGACCGAGGGACGTCACCCACGCCATGCAGACCATCTCGGAGGACTTCGTGGCGCTGGCCACCCCCGGCCGCGTCTCGCTGCAGGAGCCCGCGCCCGACAGCAGCACGTCGTCCACCGAGGACGACGGCGAGCACGCCGTGCCCGTGGACCAGGTGCATCTCTCGGAGGAGGAGGACGACGACGAGTCCTCACAGAGCGACAGGACCGTCGGCCTGCCCGTCGAGCAGGTGTGTCCCGAGACCACGACGAGGCCCGTGGACAAGTACGCGCCACTGGCGATGAGCGTCGTGATCGGCGCGTACGTGGGCGTGGGCGCGCGCGTGCTGCTCACCGAGTTCGCCGACGTCCTGGACGCCAGCCAGACGCCGCTGCTGCAGCTGCTGGGCTTCGGCTACTTCCTGCCCAACGTGCTGGGCTGCTTCGTCATGGGCCTCGCCAGCCGCACCAGGCCCGTGCTGCGCGGCCAGTACGACGTGCTGCTCACGGGCGTCACCACGGGCTTCTGCGGCTGCTGCACCACGTTCGCCAGCTGGGACCTGGGCGCCGCGCTCATGTTCGTGCACGGCCGCTGGCTCAACGCCGTGCTGATGCTCGGCGTGCAGGTGGCGAGCGCCATGGTGAGTCTCCGCGCGGGCTGCCACGCCGCCGAGGGGATCATCCACTACTTCACGCTGCAGGACTACCCGTTCCGCAAGCCGCCGGTGAACCTCGGCCAGCTCAACCTCGACCTGGAAAGGAACATCAACCACTTCAGGGAGATCAAGATGCAAACGTTCGGACCGCTCGTCGCGCGGAGAGTGCGCGCCACGGAAGAATCGCTCGCCATCGCGCGGGACTCGTGCAACGAGTTGGTGGCGGAAATCGCCCAGGTCGAGTACGAGCAGTATCCGATTCACCACCACAAGGCAGCTTGGGTTGCCATCGCGCTCATCTTGACGGCCATCTTCTGGGTATTAGCGTACTGCGGCTTCGACAACTACCCGAGTTCGCGCTTGCTGGCGCTCTGCATCGGTCCGTTCGGCGCGCTGCTCCGGTGGTACTTGTCCCTTTATAACAGCAAGCCCATGTGCAAGCGGTTCCCGCTTTTCACGTTCCTGCCAAACGTGGTCGCATCATGCCTCAGCTGCGTCATGGAAATTGTTGGGAGCATTGCATTCCACCACAGTGCGTCCGCGTACCGTCATTTCGTCATGTATGGCCAAGGAGGTGTCATGGTAGGCTTCCTGGGATCTCTGTCCACGGTATCAACGTGGGTCAATGAGCTGGATGCGCTGTCGTCGCGGCATTTGTATTGGGCCTACCGCTATGGCTTCGCCAGTGTTGTCATCTCGCAGCTCGCGAGTGCTTTTATTCTAGGAATGTACCACGCCTTCGGCAGCGATCCTCTCATCGGATAGTGCTGCTTGATTCGTCTACTGATGTGGTTCGTGCAGCCGCGTGGAGCTCATCAAGGGCAGCTACGACGGGTTGCAGTGTGTTGGCTCGATACAAAGGCCGTGTAATTGAAGAGAGTGATTTTGCTATTCGACCATAGCCCCGTGTAATGCCTTCGTCAAGGGTTCTCATTAAACATCGCCCGCAAGACGGCCTCTGTGTCGGCTCGGAGTTGTGGTGATTCCTCGTACTCGCGGATGTCACCTGCAATCGATGCTCTCGACGCCCCTCGAACAGCGCTCAGTGCATCTTCACCTGCTGCAGAGTATGAAGAGATCTGAGCAGCAACACAAGGTATCTAACTGCCGCGCTCGACGCTGCGTACCCGCTATAATCGCAGCTTCCTGCGCTACCGAGGCGCACCTCGCCTCAACTTTCGACAGCATCGACTCCCCGACATCAATCATCTCCACTACGAGCGGCAAAGACAGAAAACACGGCCCCATGAAACCCTCACGACAACATCTAAGCGCCGAGAGCCACGCTTCTGCCCACCCCCGAAGCTTCGGAGAGTCTCCGAGCACTTGGCCACATCTTCCTCCGACAGCAGTCGGCACCTACACACGAGTAGCAGCCACCGTTTACTACGTAATACTTTAATTTAACTTGTGCAACCCGCGACAGACCCCGCTCTCCTTACGTGAAGCTGCGCTTGCCATCGCTCGAGTACACGCGCAGCAGCCTCCTGCCCACGACGCACTTAAGCGGCTGCTCGAACTTGCGCCGGAAGAACCGGCCGACCCGCGGGTACACGAGCTGCGCGCTCTGCGCGGCGGCGTCCAGCGCCAGTTCCCCGTGTCTCTTGGAGCGCTTCAGCCTCGTCCCGCCGCGCGTCTCGGCCGCGAGCACGAGCTGCGCGCGGAAGACTTGGGCGCGCTGCATCTTGTCCAGTGAGCACTTCAACTTGGTGCCGTAACTGCAATTATACCCGTTAACGTTTCAAAATTGACGTGTTTTTTTTTGCGGGCGGTTTCAGGTTCGTAACCAGCTCCGCGAAGAAGAAAAAAAGGTCAACTTTTGGACTGGAAAAAGAGTACGAGACGCATATGTCGGAGCTCTCCGCTGGCTGGACGCGCGAGCGGCGCGCGCTGCTGCTGCTGTCGCTCGCGGCGGCGTGCGCGGCGCCACGCGTCTGTGCAGTCGAGTTGCGCTGGGAGGAATACTGGGAGGCGGCCATGTACCACACGGGGCTGGGATGTACGAGGCGTCAAAAGTGTATCCAAGAGGCTGTTACGTAGCTGTTAACTGCCTGCTACGGTAGCAGACCAATGCACGTTCGTGGACAAACCCTCGCAGGCGGTGCGGACCCATCTGCAGCAGAACTTGAAGGGCCAAGAGCGAGCTGTGGAGGCCGTGGTCGGCGCGGTCGAAGCCTGGGAGTTCTCGTACGCTGTGCTGCGGATTTATTTATTTATTTAATTGTTTTCTGATGAGATATTTGTTATGACTTTTTTTTTTGCTAGACGGACATCGACAAGAGACCGCACGCCGCTGGTGCTGGCGATCACGGGCCCGACGGGTACAGGCAAGACGGAGATGTCCAACTTGATCGCGGAGGCGCTGTTCAAGCGCAAGAAGAAGCTCCCGCACAGCGAGAAGAGAGTGCCATCAGGGCTGCTGATCTTCCGGTACATTTGGGGTGTCTGTAGTGAGAGGATTAGGGCTTCGGCGGACTTATTTTGTGGGATGCGATGGCAGGGGAGAGGATTTTAGCGATAACTTCACGAACCCCATCACGGAATACCACACGCAGATCAAGACGAGGTTGGTTTGCGATGCTTCGCCTTTTGACTGTATAGGTAAACTGATGATGAAGTTACCGTGTGAAGGCTAGCGGAACACTTGCATCATTGCTCTGGAAAAGCTGTCGTGGTGATCGATGAAGTACAGAAGGTGATCCCACACACTCTCGACGGTACGAGTTTTTGTTGGTTTACCGCTTGGTGTTTGTATTTGTTTTCCTCTGTCTCTTAGTTAAGTACTGATATTATTTGCCAATGCTGCAATAGTTCTTATGGAGGCTGTGAGTGAGAGCTCCCAGTTTTCTTACTACAAGCACGGAGTGACCAAGAACATCGACACTGCCAACGTACGTCAAATACTGAGCGAACAGGAAAGAATAAACTGATGGCATATTTATCGTATGTATTTTCAGGTTATCTTCGTGCTGGTGTCAGACATCGGCGTGGCAGACATGGAGCAAGTCATGATTCAGTACGAAACTAGAGACGATATCCCCACAGTGCAGCTCGAAAGAGTCGTCAAATCGGCTCTTGACGACCAGTGGAAGCGACTGGACTTCGGCAAAATGATCGACCAGGTGCGCACAAGCTTGGAGCGCGCTACCGAGCTCTCGAACCGAACTAATCGTGCAATGTCCAATGGCTAGGTCATCCCGTTCCTACCGTTCGAGCATCAACACATTGTGGAGATCATTGCTCTGAAGTTGAAGCAGTTGGACGAAAACTATCGCGGCAAGTACTGGCACCGCTTGTGGATCGAGGTACATGACGAAGCGTTATTGTGCTAACGCCGGTAGTAGTACTACGTTACTGACTTGATTTCTGTTGTGCTCTACAGGAAAACATTGCCGATTATATGTCTCGCCTGGACTCGGTGCACTACAAGGTTCGGTCCGCAGTGGTGAACGGCATGGTCACGTCCAGCAAGGTGTTTGCCAAGTACGGCGCTCGAGACGTGGAAACCGGTCCTATCCAGCTGCTCAAGTCGAAGCTGCTGCGCTACCTACGGCCCTTCAACCCGGACGCAGAGATCCGGATATCGCAGGACCCCGACACGAAGGAGGTCTCGATCGTGTCGTGCGCGCAGGAAGACGCGAAGAAAGCGCCCAAGAGCAAGAGCAAGAAGAGCAATACGAAGACCAAAAGTAGTGCCTCCAGCCCAGCCGCCGACGACTCGGCCGACAGTTCGTTCGTGAGCGTCAGCTGCGTCAGCAAGTGGTCCGGCCGCTTCGAGTAGCTCGCTACGTGTACCCCCGAAAAAAACAAAAAAAAATCCACAAATCTCAACCCGACTGCAACTTGTATCGCACTTGTTCGCGTATAGTGTAAAGTACGGTCCAAAGTACCGATCTACCGCATCTCAGCCAATAGGAAGGCGGTATCTTAAGCTCAGGCGGGGGGGGGAGGGGGAGGATTGCAGACTTTAAGTTCGCTCGATAGTTAAGCAGAAGACAGCGGGAAGCGACGATGAGCGGACTCGAGTCGGCCGAGATCTGGGGCGCGGACGAGGGCCTGGACCCGGAGATCGCGCTCATGTCGACGGAGGAGGTGCGGCAGCGCATCCGGCTGCTGGACAACGACATCCGCATCATGCGCAGCGACATCCAGCGCATCAACCACGAGAGCAACTCGCAGCGCGAGCGCATCAAGGAGAACAACGAGAAGGTGAAGCTGAACAAGCAGCTGCCGTACCTGGTGGCCAATGTGGTGGAGGTGCTGGAGCTCGAGGACGACGAGGACGAGCAGGACGGCGCCGCCACGGACGTGGACGCGCAGCGCAGGGGCAGGAGCGCCGTGATCAAGACGAGCACGCGCCAGACCATCTTCCTGCCCATCCCGGGCCTCGTGGACTCGGCCACGCTCATCCCGAACGACCTCGTGGGCGTCAACAAGGACAGCTACCTCATCCTGGAGAAGCTCCCGAGCGAGTACGACTCGCGCGTCAAGGCCATGGAGGTGGACGAGAAGCCCACGGAGGAGTACAGCGACATCGGCGGCCTGGACAAGCAGATCCAGGAGCTCGTCGAGGCCGTCGTGCTGCCCATGACCCACAAGGAGCGCTTCGAGGCCATCGGCATCCTCCCGCCCAAGGGCGTGCTGCTCCACGGCCCGCCGGGCACGGGCAAGACGCTGCTGGCGCGCGCCTGCGCCAAGCAGACGGACGCCATCTTCCTGAAGCTGGCCGCCCCGCAGCTCGTGCAGATGTTCATCGGCGACGGCGCCAAGCTCGTGAGAGACGCCTTCGAGCTGGCGAAGGAGAAGTGCAAGGACGAAAACCGCGGCGGCGCCATTATCTTTATTGACGAGGTGTTGTGGGGCCACTGCGAGGATATAGGGAAGTTACGGTAGCTCACGTGTTGCCGTGCCTGGATGGATTGCTGTAGCTGGATGCCATCGGTACGAAGCGATTCGGCGGCGAGCAGTCGGGGGACCGTGAGGTGCAGCGCACGATGCTGGAGCTGCTCAACCAGCTGGACGGATTCACCAACAACACCAAGATCAAGGTGATCGCTGCCACGAACCGCCCTGACGTGCTGGACCCGGCCCTACTTCGTTCCGGACGTCTGGATCGGAAGGTGAGTAAAGCGATCACCACCTGCTTGCTCTGATAGACAAAGTTGTCTGACGAGGTTGTGCTGTTTCTGTGTAGATTGAGCTCCCGCACCCAACTGAAGAAGCACGTGCGCGTATTCTGCAGATCCACTCGCGTAAAATGAACGTGGACTCAGAGGGTTAGCACTCAAACTGCAGCGAACTATTGCCTCTCGATCCTTAACCAACTTTGTTGATTATGTTCCGTTTTGCAGATACGAACTTCGATGAGCTGGCCCGTTCGACCGACGACTTCAACGGTGCACAGCTCAAGGCGGTGCGTACACCCTTACGTCCTTGTAAGCGTAAATGACCTAATGGCCTTCTGGGCTTGCTGTAGGTTTGCGTGGAGGCCGGCATGCTGGCGTTGCGTCGTGAGAGCAATGTGATCAAGCACGAGGATTTCATGGAGGGCATTTCGGTTGTGTCAGCCAAGAAGAAGGCGACTCTGCAGTACTACGCTTAGAAAGAGCCAAATTGTACACCCACCAAATCGAATACCCCCTGCAATTGAAGTGTTGAGCAGATTTATGATACATGTGCTTATTGACGTTGCGTCTGAATAGTACTTCAAGTAAGCAACTGAGTTGATGACCGAATTTCTACAACTACTGAAAAAGGCGCAATGTGCTTCCTGCTGTAGTGTAAAAGGTCGTTTTGCTTTCGAGTTTGGCACGCGGGAGTTTCCAAGGCTGTTGGGGCGCCGTTTTGCATGTTATATTTCAGCTCTGACGAGTGGTGTTTCGGATGCCCGCTTGAAGGCAATTGAAGCGTGTGGCTGAAGACGCCATCACGACGTGGGACTTCCTGCTAAGTTATCGCGTTAGCGAAGCATGGCAGACTCTAAGGCTGTTCAGTTGGATGAGAAGTCCCAGCCACGCAATGAATCTGATGGGCGTAAAAAGAAGTCGATCGACCAGGCCAAGGTGAAGTCAGGTTTTGTGAAGAATGAGAAAATGCCTTTAGTTGACTTCTTATGCTTCAAATTCTCCATCTCATCAGCAATTGGTACGGAAAGGCTCAGCGCATTTACTCCAAATGCTTGATGCTGGCAAGCAATCATCAACAGACCTGGTATTAAGAATGTAATATCCCGGGAGCCTTCGTGATAATCAGAATAACGATCGTTGTTGATGCAGGATCTAGACCTCGATGCCTTCTACTACTCGCGATTACGTCGTCGCACACAATTTGCTCAGCAAATTAGCAATACTCTAATGGCTGCAGGAATTCCTATAGATGCCGCTGCTGCTGGTGCAGAGGAGGCAGCAAGTCCCAGCAAAAAACGTGCCATTGGCATGACACTTTCTCCCGGAGAGGAGTATGAAAATTACCAGAAAGTGCAAGCTACGATAATGGGGGAAGACCCGGTAGTCGAGGACGGCATGGATGCAGTGCGAGCGGAAGATGAAGATGAGGATGACGAACCGTTGGGCCCCATTGCATCACATGCAAAGATGCTATCGATCGGTCGATCAAAATCAGCGAAGACTACAATTCCTGGTGATAGCGCATCTGAGCGTGAGGAATTGAGACAAGCTGCCGGCATTACGATTCGAGCTGCCCCATCTCGGAGAAACATAACGCTTCACACGGAACGGACAATTCGTGGTAAGGAAGATCTAGCGCGACCAACGACTAGAATGATTGACCCACTTGGACGCTTTCGTCTGGCCTGGGATCTTCTTAGTATCAGCTTCATTTTTTACAATGCAATTGTTCTGCCGGTAAGGAAAGTGAGACACGTACCCGATACCTAGAAACCTTACATCTAACGAATTTGTTGCTGTTCTGCACCCAGTTCAAGGCCTCATTCGATGTGAGCGCAAAGGATAATCCGTTCGAAAGTGTCTTGGACATATTTTTTCTTGTTGATATTGTACGTTTCGCATGTATATGTATATTGTGTAATCTGAGCCAGGAACTAATTAGTGTTCTTGTTAGGTTTTGACATTTAATACGGCTGTCGAGAAAGATGGATCCATTCGCTATAACCGGCAATTAGCAGCCAAGCGCTACTTGCGTTCGTGGTTCGTGATTGATCTGATTGCGGCACTGCCATACGGTTATATTTTCACTGAAAATGGCAACTACAGCGCAAGTCTGCGCAAATCTGTCAAGCTACTGAGGCTTATTCGGTTGCTACGACTGCTTCGCATCTCACGCATCCTGCGGCACATTCAAAACGCCATTTTCATTCGATCAACTCTCAGTTCCCTCATAAAGTATTGCCTTATGGTCATCTTCATCAACCATTGGTTCAGCTGTACTTTTCATGCAATTGGAACCTTAGACATTGAACATAGCTGGATTAAAGCCCAGAGGCTTCAAGATCCCTATGCCGACAAATGGGATCGCTATGTTGCCGCACTATACGTCTCCGTTCAGACACTGTACGGAGCTGCATTAATTTATTGATCGCATCATCTGATAGTAACATATAGTTCGCTTATGCAGGTCTACAATAGGTTTTGGAGACATTTCTGCTCAAAGTCCGAACGAGCGCTTGTTCTGTGTTTTCGCGATGATTGTTGGTGGCGTTTTCTTTGCCTACGGAATTACTAACGTGAGGAAGGCTCTGTATATATTGAGGTCAATTCACTTACTAATTATTTCTATGCCCAGATTGTGGAGCTCGTATCCAGTTTAACGATCCAGGAGACGCTCTTTCGACAAAAAATCGACGAAGTAAATGAGTACATGAGTGCCCGTGAGTTACCTGTCAAACTTCGGATGGAGATTCGTGAATTCTATCACAACACGCGACAGTCCCGAGAAAGTAAACTGAACTCAGAGCAACAGATTCTAAACGAGCTATCGTCCAAGTTGCGCTCAAAGATTGCCTTGAGTATCAACGACCAGTTCCTTCGCAAATTTCCTTTTTTCACAGGCAGTGAGCCAAATTTTTTGATGGAACTCGCACTAAATATGCGCGTGATTCATTTTGCTCCACTTGAAGACGCTATTATCGAAGGTGAGATTGGACATGAAATGTTCTTTATCTTTCGCGGTGCCGTAGAAATAGTCAAGAACAATGTACGCGTTGGAATTCTGGGGGAGAACCAGTACTTCGGTGAAATGGCTATCCTGAGCCCTGACAATCGTCGTACAGCCACCGTGCGTACCCTTTGCTTTTGTGAACTCCGGATGCTTTCCCGCGCTCGGTTCCTTGAGGCACTAGCGCTGTTTCCAGCGATGCAGTCAAAGATGGCGCAAATTGCGCAGTGCCGGACTGCTCCGAACCCTGAGGCGGCTAACGAGAAGCAAAAACAAAAAGGGCCTCAGTTTAACGGAAGCAATATCATGTCCATAGCTGCTGCTGCACTCTCATTATCCCCTCCAACCGCGAAACCTGAGTCAAGGACGAGCAACACGGGCCGATCGCACGTTGCCACAGTTGCCCCGGAGACAAGACCAGCAGTAAGATGGACGATGGCAGCGGTGTCAAAGGGAACACCAGCCGCTACGATGCCACCGCTACCGACCAGCCAGACTTTCAAGCCTCCTTCGCCAACGCGACAGTCGTCAGCTGCGCGGTTGCCGCTGGAGCAACGGCCGTCGGAGCGATTTACAACACACATACGCACGCCTACATCCGTGCGTATCAACAGTAATGTCCGTCGAAATTCGGGGAACCTGGGGGCAGCTGGTGTAAGTGCAGGAATGTCTATTATGATCAATGAGGTTTCTTCGTTGCTGGAGGAGGCAACTCGAAGACAAGACATGCTGCTGAGTCTTGTGCTCAAGCTGAAGAATGATCTGGAGAGGATACAAAAGCCTGACCCGAGCCGAGTCGACCGAAAGACGAGCGAAAATCTACCTGATAGCCTTACAAGCGGCACCAAATAAGCTGAGGCGGGGAAGCTTGCCAAATCGCAGTTCTCGAACAAGCAGTTTATCGTATTTATTAAGGCTCCTCCTGTTCAAGAGGAACAAGGTACAAGTCAAGGTCTGCTCGATCTCCCTCCGATAGTAGGAGGCCACGCTTGCGTTCAAGTTGCTCTTGAAGTTGATCATAGTGCGCAAAGTCGTCCCACGCACTGGAGCGGCTATTATACTCCGTGAAGATGGACAAAAACTCGTTGGCCTGCACAATAATATGAATCATTCTCAGTAGGCCATTACATATGGGCCATTCAATGAATGACCTGTTAGCCTCACCTCCTCAAACAACACCTCTTCACAATCACGACAAGACGTGATGGACTTCTTCGTTGGCGTGTTGCTCATCTTGACTCCCGTGAAAACGTAGTTGGGCACGTCTTTGACCAGCAGCCACTCGACGTGGAAGAACCCTTCGTACTTGAGTTTCTCCCACAGCTGGAACTGCGAGTCGGTCCGCACACCCGAGGTCATTCTAGCTACCCCGTTAAAGTGCTTCGTTCCGCACACACTGACAGACAACAACACCTCACTTCAATACTATTGTATCATAATCTGGTAAAGACAAAAGAGTTTGATGATCCGACCTGAAAAAGAAGAGAACTGGTCTCACAGCGGTCAGGTCGCTCTTGAAAACCTGGTCCAGCAGCGCATTGTGCAGCGTGGTGGTGCTCCAGATGCCGAACTTGAGGCTCTTGTGGAAATTGGCCTCGCTGAAAGACTTGAGCACGAAGCAGCGGCACGTGGCGCTCGTGAATACCTCGCGCACGAGCTCCGCCTGCTGCCTGTTCGTCACTCGTCTCTCATTTGCGGCCTCCTCAGTGCACGTGTCTCCACTTGGCGCGTAGCGCGGCGCGAGCTTTGGCCGCCGCTTCTTCTTCTTCTTCTGCGCAGCGATGCGCGTCATTGCGAGTCGCTGGCGGCTATTACACCTGGATTAGGTCATACTTATGCTTGTTCATAGGATATAAATAGTCCTTTTATTGCACACATACCAAGCTAAGGTGATGCTTTTATTTGCGATATCTCGGCTTCTGGAGCAAATTAGGAGCTGCTATTTGGAAATCATTGAACGGAGATGTTTCTTCTCCGACGGTTGAGGTGGTTGACGCTCCGATGTCCCCGTCGGAGCTTCTTGACGCTGCTGATGACGACGAGGTCAGGCAAGCGCGACGTCGGCTTCGCCGCGGTGACGAGACGTCAGATTGGCATCCAGAGCTGCCTGCGGCTCCTGCGCGTCATCCAAGTTCAAATCAGAGGAACCACTATGATGCCAGCGCGCCGTTCGACCCCGGCCGCAAGTACGCATTGTTGCGCTTGCTGGACGTGCACGGTGAAGCACCGCACCGCTGCTACTTCGTCCAGTGGAAGGGGCGTCCGCTCCAGTTGAGCTGGGTGTGGATGGAGCAGCTGGAAGAGCACAAGGTCATGATGGAGCAAGTCGATCAATGGAAGGAGTCTGGTGAAAATGAGCCATTCATGGCCTACTTCAAGCGTCACTTCGCTGGTGACACGGCTTCTGAGTCCGGACTTTGTTTCATGGATGCGCTCCGTGCAGCTTGCTTCCATCTGGGCCAACCCGGCCTCGTGACCGTCGAGATGTGGGATGCCTTTGAAAAGGTGCACACTCGAGCCTTGACGTATGGTGTCAAGCGCCAAGATGTCACTGCGTTCTT
>BSXT01001039.1:0-29643 GCA_030267785.1 Phytophthora fragariaefolia | reverse complement strand
CGCCGCGGGCGCGCGCGCGCCGCGTCGCTGTGTCGGCGCGCGCGCTGGCGGTCGCGCACCATGTCGGCGTGCGCCGTGCGCGCGGCCGCGCAGCACGCGGCACACACGCGCACGGGCGCGCCGACGCCTGCGGGCTCCAGCGGCACGCGCGCGGACGA
Source organism: Phytophthora fragariaefolia (assembly GCA_030267785.1). Lineage (NCBI taxonomy): Eukaryota > Oomycota > Peronosporomycetes > Peronosporales > Peronosporaceae > Phytophthora > Phytophthora fragariaefolia. The sequence goes on along the minus strand of BSXT01001039.1, from coordinate 29,485 downwards.
GCAGGCGTCGCAGAAGACGTTCCCGCAGCGGCGGCAGTGGTGGCGCCGCAGCACCAGCGAGAAGGCGGCGCGGCAGCCGTAGCAGCGCTCCGCGAGGCTGTCGGGCACCCACGCCACGGCCACGCGCGTCGGCAGCATCCCCGGCATCATGGCGTGTTCCGCGGGGGGTATCATGGCGGACAGGGCGGCGGCACACGGGGCGTATACACATACGACGGAGCCCGGTCGGCGTTGTGGTAGCTGTTTGGCGGTCTCGTTGATGCTGATATCGACGTAGAGAGGGAACCTGCCGAGTCGCATCACGTCACTCATGCGAAGGCCGCGTCGTAGTGCCGCCACCTCGTCGCACGTCCGCTCGCCTGCCCGGGACCCTGCGCGCGTCCGTGGAGAGCTGAGCACTGCGCCGGATCCGCCGCTCGCCGCGCTCTCCGCTCGTACCTGACTCGCCGCCGAACTCGCCGTGGGGCCCGCGCAATCCATGAGCGACGACATCTCCGGGCTCGAGGCCATCCTGGTGGACGAGGAGTATCTGGCCAGCGCCCAGCCGGGCGAGCTGGCGCTGCTGCGGTCGGCGAGAGCGGCGCCGGCTCCGCGCGAGTCCAGACGCGCCAGTATCGACGCCTACGACGCCCGGGAGGACCACTTCGGCCGCGGAGACGACGACGAGGACGAAGACGGCGACGAGGAGGACGCTCCGGTGGACTTGCGCGACGAAGAAAACGGCCAGGAGGACAAGGAAAGCAGCGACGAGGAGGTCGAGGACCCGCCGCCGCAGCCCCGAGGCGCCGGGCTCCAGGCGGCGCTGAGGTCCCCGCCGCGCTCCATGTCGCTCAGCAGCTTCGCGGTGGACGACGAGGGCATCGCGGACATGAACGCGCGCGAGCAGGAGCTGCTCGTCAACATCCAGGAGCTGCAGCGGCAGCTGTCCATGGTGCAGATCCAGACGGACAAGCCGCAGGAAGAGATCGTGCCGCCCATGATGGACGCGCGCCACAGGCTGATCATGGTCTCGAACCGACTGCCGATATCCTTCCAGCGCAACGAAGCGACGGGGGACTGGAGCTTCTCCATGAGCTCGGGAGGACTCGTGACGGCGCTGAATGGGATCCGAGACCAGGTGCCGTTCATTTGGATCGGCTGGCTGGGCGAGGAGATCCCGCACGACGAGCAGAGCAAAGTGCGCGAGAAGCTGGCGAGGGAGTTCAACTGTGTCCCAGTGTTCTTGTCGAAGGAGATTGCCGCGCGATACTACAATGACTTCAGCAATGATATTCTGTGGCCCATTTTCCACTACGTCCCGCTGCCGCTCTTCCGCCCAGGGAGTGAGAAAAAGTTCGACTTTCGACAATGGGACGCCTACAAGCTAGCTAACAAGCGCTTCGCACAAGCGGTGAACCAAGTGTATCGCGAAGGAGACTTTGTTTGGGTGCACGATTATCACTTGATGATGTTGCCTTCGTTACTGCGGTCGCGCCACCCCAACTGCAAGATTGGATGGTTCCTTCACACTCCGTTCCCCACGGCTGAGATGTATCGTATGCTGCCTGTGGGCAGAGAAATTCTGGAAGGTCTTTTAGGTGCCGACTTGCTGGGGTTCCACACGTATGATTATGCCCGCCACTTTATCGCGGCTTGCGCTCGTGTTCCTGGTGCATCGACGTCCCCCAAAGGTATTGAGCTAAACGATCATTTTTCGGCAATAGGAGTTTTCCCTATCGGCATTGATCCTGAGCACTTCGAGGACATTTTGAACTCGGACGTTACCCAAAATCGTATCAAGGAGCTTACCGCAAAGTTTGCTGGGTGCAAGGTTATCATTGGGGTTGATCGTATGGATTACATCAAGGGCATTCCCCACAAGTTGCTGGCGATGGAGCGCTTTCTATCGCTCTACCCAGAGCGGTGCAAAGATGTTGTTCTCATCCAGATCGGAGTGCCGTCGCGCACCGGCGTGCAGGAATATCAGCATTTGGCAGCAAGCGTTAACGAAATGGTGGGGCGAATCAACGGACGCTTTGGAACTCTGACACACTCACCTGTTCATTACATCCACCGTTCTGTAGCTCCTAGCGAGCTAGTAGCGCTATACAATTTGGCTGATGTGTGCCTCGTGACGTCTATCCGCGATGGAATGAACCTCGTCAGTCACGAATACGTTATGTGTCAGAGTCATTCGTGTGAACCGCACCGCGAAGGACCAGGGGTTCTCATATTGAGCGAGTTTGCTGGTAGTGCTCAATCTTTATCGGGAGCGATTCGAGTTAATCCATGGAACACTACTGACATGGCAAATGCACTGGAATATGCACTTGAGCTTCCTCTTTTGGAACGTGAATATCGTCAAACAAATCTGCATCGCTACGTGAAAACTCACACGGCTAGCTTTTGGGGTAGAAGCTTTCTGACCGACCTGGAAGACGCAGTGTCGCGACCAAGAGCTGTAGTGAAGAAATTAGTGAGGCTGCCGACGATTGAAGTACTTGGTGCTTACGCACGGAGTCGCCACAGACTGCTGGTTCTCGACTATGAAGGAACTCTGTTTGATCAACCAACGTCTGCAGGAAACCCATCGCAACAGCGTAGCAATGTAGCTCCTCCAAAACCGTTCGTGAAGCGGCTCGTTGAAACTCTTGCCAACGATCCCAAAAACACAGTGGTGCTTGTAAGCGCTCATGAACGCAACGTGATAGGAAGTTGGCTGACTGATCGTCGTGTGGGAGTTGTGGCAGAATCAGGCTACTTCTACCGGCTGCCAAATAGCGACGAATGGCAGGTTATGACGGAAGACACTGACCCGTCCTGGAAAAAGGTTGTTCGTCCGATTATGCAATATTTTACTGAGCGTACCCCTGGAAGCCGAATTGACAGTAAAGAGAGCTCGCTTACTTGGCACTACGGCGAGACGGATCCAATCTTCGGTCCGATGCAGGCGCGCGATATGCAGGTAAATTTGGAAGATGTCTTGTGCAATTTACCGCTTGAGGTTGTTCAAGGCACAAATCGTGTGGAGGTCCGTTTGCAAGGAGTCACAAAAACGTTGCTGCTCGACACGGTTCTTAAGCAGTTCCAACAGGATATTGAACCTACATCTCCTGTAAACAGGGGCCAACGGCGTGAAGGATTATCCCCTAGGCAGAGCCGACGGCAACGACCGCCTCTACCTCAGCTTGACTTCGTTTTCTATGCTGGAAACGGTGTTGAAGACGACGAGCTGTTCTTGTACTTCAAGGAGCATATGGAGTTGGCAAGGAAGGATGAAAGCCAGCCAAGCACTAGCGGGGCTACAGCTATCGCTGATAGTACTACCGCACCCTCACCTTTATTGTCAGCATCAAGCAGTTTTTCGACGGAGCCATCGTCTGCGTTTTCAAAACGTGCCGATGTGTTTACGTGCCATATTGGTGGCAGCAAGACTGAGGTATGAGATATTTACTTCATCCAGTTGCATTGTGTTATACTGATGTATATGTATATCTAACATCATGGTGTGTGTTTTGGTGCAGGCCATGTTCCACTTGGAGCGCCCATCAGATCTCGCGCGAATGCTGCGGGGTATGACTTCGAGTTGACTTGTAGTTTTGAGGTCACAACCTGAACGCTAACTATTGGTTTGTATCGATTACAGGACTGGCAATTCACAGCCGCGATGGGGGCACGCCAAGAGGCCCCGCCGATGGAAGCACTTCAAACGATGCGCCGCTGGGTTTCAGTAATGCCGCGTTCCATTCTTCAGCCTCTATGCCTTCGCTGTCAGCGATTGGAAAATAAGACGTGGGAAGTCAGCAGTTCTAAGGTAAGATGATTAATTCAACAACAAAGCTTGACCTTCAGCACGTGTCAGTTTTTATTTGATTTTGTTTTCGCAAGTACTTCTGAAGTACTAACGTGTTCTAATATGTAGTTGAGTTACAATCACTATGCAAACTGAGGTCGAAATATCGATTGGAGGTAGAGTTCTGGGCTTCATTCCGAAGAGGTCATCCGATGACCCCATCAAACATCGCTTCCGCTCCCTGCGTACCAGCATGAATTGCAATGGCAACCCCGAGGGTTATGTGCTGTACCACTAGCGTATGGCGAGTCATGGCTGCATCCACACACAACTTAAGCAGTATTTGCTGCGACAATAGGTAAAACACATAAGTGTTTGAGTTGTTGGTTGCTGAGTCTTGAATACCGCGGGTCAAATTATAATGTACACACTTGACTGTGACGGCTTCGTTTCAGCGTGCGTAGGGTAACTGTAGCGTGTACTTAAGTACTTCGTAAGTTGATTTCGAAACTTGGATCGTGCAGTGCGAAAACGTGCAAAATTCCACTTGGGACCGAAAGTATTCTGAACTTGAACAACAGGCTTAGCAACCTCGCCACGATATCCCAGGTGACTCTAGGTATCATCGGCGTCCTGCTCGACTGTGCGGATTCGAAGCATCAACAATAAGTTCTTGAGGAGCAAGAGTTGCCAATTGCTGCTGAAGTACACTGACGCAGGTGTGTCAAAGGCTATGGTAGGTGCATTCACTGGAACAATTTCGACGAGATTATCTCGTCAAAAATTTTTGCAAGGTTGCATAATGAGCATTGTGGGCAATTTGCGATGCCATGCTTGTTGCACTCATCCGTTTAAAAATGCACTATATAAACTGATACGGTATACTTCAAGTAGTTGCGGAACTTCGATACAGCACGTTGGTAATCAGAATGACATCTACTTTTTATTCCTCTTCGATAGAGCTCTCATAGACGAGGTGGCGTGTTTGCTTCACAATGTCACTAACCCTCGCAAAGTTGTGCGTGTCTTCATCTTCGGAGGGGCATATGCCGAGCCTCGAGGAATTCTCGTTCTCTTTGTCGTTTTTTCGTTTTGGGGATGAGATAAGCGTGGAGTGCTTGAGAAGATTCACTACACAACTTTTTTTCTTTGAGTTTCAACATGAAGATCGCACAAAACGTATAAGGATCGCATTGAGTGAGGTCTTTGACGACGTAGCTAAGAAGCGCCTAGGCTCCGCACTCAACATCAGTACCCTTGTCCGAGCAGCTACCTCCCTTCTCCAGGTACTTCTGGTGGGCCTCCTCGGCATCCCAGAACTGCTTGGCCGCTTCGATTTCCGTGACAATGGGCTTGTCCAGCGTCTTCTGGTGCTCTTCCTTGGAGGCCAATGCAGCCTTGTGCTGCTCTTCGTTCTGGTAGTAGATGCCCGAGCGGTACTGCGTTCCGACGTCGTCCTCCTGGCGGTTGAGCGACGTCGGGTCATGAATCGTCCAGAAGACTTTGAGCAGGTCATCATACGAGACTTGGCTCTCGTCGAACGTGATCTTGATGGACTCGGCGTGGTTCGTGAGGCCCGTCACGACGGTGCGGTATGTCGGCTTGTCGGTTGTGCCCTGCGAATAGCCCACGGAGGTCTCAACCACGCCCGAAACGCGGTCGAAGGCTCGCTGCACGGCCCAGAAGCAGCCGGCGGCGAAGGTGGCGACGCTGAGCTTGGAGGTGTCGGCAGTCATAGCAACGAGACTTGGAGCACAGAGGGGGAGAATGACGAAGTGAGACCGATGGTGACCTCGGCCTTGAGTCAGCAAGCAGCTAGCGAGTGCCCAATGAGCTCAATGGAGACTGCCGGGTCAGGGCTCCTGGGCGATTTGTGCGCGTGATTGGGCGGGTATCTGCTGCTCGACTAGCCGAATGCATCGCCATCTTTGGCGCTGCTTGATGAAGGGGGCGCCATTTTGTATTATATATCTGCACGCAAGTGATAAGTGGTGACCATTGTTGTAGGTTCCATTTGTCATGCATGTTCGCAAGTTGTGCGGCTGCCGAACGGAGCTGAATGCATGGACACTCCGTTCCCGACACGGAACCTCTCGTAAGGACGGGATTCCTGGGGCTGCAGCATTTCGGGCGAATGCTGACTGCTGCCTCGTCGAACGTTGCATTGGACGCGCTCAGGAAGCTGCCAAATGGGTGGCGACTGGCAAGTTCACGGTTGAAGATGCCTCGACACGGGATCAGATACCGGCGGAATGTGAACGCGATTTGTGTGACGCGCTGCGCGTCGTGAAGCCATCTGTGACGTGTTCATGCTTGTCGGGCCAATGCGTCGCTGAATGCGAAGCTTCCTCGCTCTGCTGATCTTGCGCAACTGGGAGAAATCGGCCCATGACGGGGACACGCCAGCTCACACTGCAATTTGCATTCGACCGCTAAACGTCCCTCCAGCTCGGCACAAGTCCCAACATGACCGTGCAAACCATCCAAGTGACACCAATCGAAGCGCCTGAGGGCTCCGCTGTCGACTTCGGAGCTGCCATCACGAACGCCGACCTCGAAAACCTCTCGGACAACGACTTCGACGTCATCCGCAATGCTCTTTACAACTCACACGTCGTCGTCCTTAAGAACCAGCAGGGTGTCTCTGCACGAGCACAGTACGAGCTGACCAAGCGCTTTGACCCGGCCTCGTCGACCTACGGACACGGCAAGACGCTCGACGTCAAGAGGTCGGTGCTGCACCCGGATCTCAAGACTGTTCCGCACCAGCCACAGGTCCAGATTATCGGTCACGGCCACTACGACGAGTATGAGGGCCTCAAGGACTTCTCGCTCAAGCACCCGCACCACAAGGTGTTCCACAAGACCGCCATCCCTGAAGAAGACGACCTCGAATTCACGCGGTTCTACCGCTGGCACATCGACGCCGCGCTCTATGCGCTCAACCCGCCCAAGGTGACCACCCTCCTGGCGGTGAAGGTGCCAAGAGGCCGTCGCCAAACTCTCCGGTACGATGACGGCACGGGCGACGAGCTAGACGTACCCCTGAGCACGACTGCGTTTGTCTCGGGTCAAAATATGTACGAGCTGTTGTCCGACGAGGACAAGGAGTTTGTGCGTGCCGCCAAGGTCGAGTACGCGCCGCACCCTTACGTCTGGATGTCACCTGCACACTCGCGCTCGGACGGGCTCGGCATGGTGTCTGAGGGGCTTGAGCTGCCTCTGGACCAACTGCCGCCTATAGACAAGGAGCACATCAAGATCCTACCCATGTGCTGGAAGAACCCGGTGACCGGGAAATTGGCTCTTCAGATCCACCCGAGTGCTATTCGTGCCATTCACCTTCCTGACGGCAGCAAGATGACGGATCTGGAGGAGGTACGTGAGCTGGTGCACCGACTGCAGCGACCTGCGATCTCTCCCAAGTACGTCTACGCCCACGACTGGGAGGAGGGGGATTTGGTGCTTTTCAACAACCAGGGAGTAATTCACTCTGTGGTGGGTGCATTTGGGCCGAACGAGAAGAGGCTGTTCCGTCAGTGTAACCTCGCCAGCAGTGAAGGTGTCATGGGGCCGGATGGCAAGCTGTACGAGTAAGGTGGTAGTGCTTAAGGTAAGCTCGGGTTGACGGTGGAAGAGTAGAAAGTGCTGCTATACAGTATGAAGTGTTGATGGATCCGTTTCTACGAAATCGTTGCAACACCGGAATGATGTGGTCATGGTGCTTGTAAGCGGATTAGTCGTATTTTATGAGTTAAGTTTTGGGTATGTATGGACTGCTTGGAGAGAATCCCGAGTGTTGCTCTGCAACGGAGTAAAAATACCTAATCAAACAGACAGACCTCGAAGGCCTGCTACGGCATCGGGGGTGACGCAGTCGGGAGTAACTTGATATTCTGCCCGATGAACGTGAGCGAAAATACCGGGCACAGCCGCTTCGCCTGGATGCCTGAGTACGCCACGCCAAGATTCCTCCCATTCACATAGAAGCTCAGTCGACCGTACTCCATGTCCAGCAGCACACCTACCACGTCTCCGTCCTTGCACGGCTCCGCGTAGTACTCGATGCTGTCGTGGAACTTGTGTCCCGTGGCGCACGATATTCCCCAGAAGACGCCGCGACTCAGGACGCTCGTGTTGAGTGCCAAATCCGCGGCTGCGACGCCGACAAACACGCCGTCGCCTCCACGCGCGCTCTGCAGCTTGACCTCCCAGTACTTGATGCCGCACGCCACCTCGCAGTTGCCCAGCACGGAGCCGCATCCCTTGGCCACCTGCACGGCGCGCGTGCTGTCCTCCTGCAGCAGCATGTAGTACGAGCACTTTTTCTTGTCGAACTGCACCATGGGCGTCTGCAGCACCAGCACGGGGTGCTCGGGGCCGGCGCCGATGGTGCACTCGCCCAGCTTCTGCTGCGGCCGGATCTCGTGCTTGCTCACCGAATCCGTCTGCACCAGCGCCACGGCGATGTGCGGCCCGAGCTCGAGCTGGCGCCGCACGGCGTCCACCATCTCCTGGCCCGTGCTGGTGAGCGCGAAGGGCAGCGAGAACTTGACGTGCTGCGTCCGGGACAGCGCGTAGAAGGTGAAGACGGGCACGGCCGCCACCAGGTCCGCGTGCACGTAGGCGTGGCCCCAGGGGAACTCGACGTGCGCGAAGCCGCGGCGCGCCTCGCCGTCGGGCGCCGCCGGCTGCGCCTCGTGCTCGTCCTCGTGCAGCGCGCCGTAGCCGAAGGGCGTCGCCACGCGCGGCAGCGGCGGAGTGGACGCCATCATCTGTCGCGGAGCTTGAAGCCGTTGGGTCGCGATACTGAAAGTGCGCGCTTGTCGATGCGCCGTCGTCGCACTTAGCAGAAACATGGCGCAAAGACGCGACACGCCCCCCCCCCTGTGAGAACGCATGTCGGCGTCCAGCGAGAAGCCCGCGCGTCGCCACGCAACTGCGGCCGCTCTCCCTCCATCTTTTTATATTCCGTTTGCGGCAAGAAGCAGCCATTCAGCTGCTGGTTGAAGTTGCGCCGCCGCCGATCCTTCTCGACCATCACTCCTGTTTCTTCCGCCCCATGGGCGCCGCGTGCTGCCGCTGCCAGCACCTGGACGACCCGCTGCTGGCGCTGCCGCGCGTCTCGGCCGTCGCCATGAGCGCCAACGTCCACCAGTTCTACGTGCCGCCGCCCGCGTCCTCCGCGTCGTCGTCGTCGTCGTCGTCGTCATCGTCGGCGTCTCCGTCCGCGGCGCTCGCCAGCTACATGTCGTTCCCCTTCCCCTTCGCCCCCAAGCCCAAGGCCGCCAGGAACAAGCCGCAGCCCGCGAGCGACAAGCCGCCGGCGGGTGACGCGCCCTACGTGGGCGAGCACTGGCGCAAGACGCCGCGCGGCCGCTTCGCCCCGCTCTCGCTGCTGGAGCTGAGCGTGCGCGCCATCTGCGCGCAGCTGCTGGCGCGCCAGCACGTCGACGTGCTGCAGGGCGGCGCGCTGCCGTCGGAGCTGGCGGTCCGCGTGCTGCAGTGGCTCAAGCGGCACTACGTGCTGGACAGGCCGCGCTTCCAGGCGCTGGCGCCGTCTCTGCTGCTGCAGTGGGACCTGGCCGACCTGCCGGACGTGGAGGACGCGTGGTTCGACGGCGTGCCGCGCGCGCAGCTGAAAAGCATCGACGTGTCGGGCTGCACCCACCTCCAGCAGCTGGGGTCGGACTGGGGGTACCCCGCGGCCAAGCTGCCGGAGCTGCTGGCTGCGTCGTTTCGAGGGTGCACCACGCTGACGAAGGAATCCGTCGAGATGCTCCGGTTCTCCACCAAGTTGACGACGCTGGACCTGTCCGGGTGCAGCAACGTGGATGACAAGTCCCTGAAAGCGCTGAGGGGACTTGAACACTTGACGTCCTTGCAATTGGTAGGGGGAGCGGCAATCACGTGCGGTTAACGCTGCTCAGTTCTGACTGACGCTCTTGTCGTTTTGATTGGTTCCTCAGGTTGGGTGCCGAAAACTGACGGATAAAGGCGTGAAGCACATGATGAAGATGACTGGACTGGAGAAACTGCATCTAGCACGCTGTAGAAAATTGTCGGACGACGTGTTCGAAGGGTTCGCGGCGATGTTCCCAAAGCTGCGGGAGCTGGATGTTGCAAACTGCCGCTTGAGGTAAGTAGCTTTGTCATGTGCGGTTCATATTGTTCTCTGAATTCTTGACATTGCTGTCTGCATAGTGAAAAGGCGCTGGAGCATATCGGCCAGGTCGAGACCTTACAAGTGCTGGTGATTCGTGGTTGCACAGAAATGGGTGACGATGGAATGGCGTCCCTTTCAGGGCTGGCAAACTTGAAGTACTTTGACGCACGACACTGCAGCAAGATCCATTCAATTCCGACACAGTGGGTCGAGCTCCAAGTTCTACTTCTTGGATACACAGCCTTTGCCGAGTCCGATGCAGCTGTTTTGCAGTATCTGACCAACTTGCAAGAGCTTGAACTTCGCAAATGCCGAATTATGAAAAGGTAAAGACACTACTGTACTCGCCATTTAAGTGTGGGTGCAAAATCAGGCTCGCTTAGTCGTGCGTGTTGTCTGTTTCTTTGGTTGTTGTAAAGAGGATTTCAGTTTATCAGCCGTCTGAAACATCTCGAGCGCCTCGAGCTGGGGGAAACAGCACTGACTGATTCCGGGTTACTGGAGATTTGTGGTGGTGCCAAAAGTCTGAAGGCACTCAACATTTCGAACACTGAGATCAGCGATAACGGGGCGGCTGGGCTGGCAAAACTGAAGGAATTGCGCATTCTTCGTCTGGATACACCGGGGATCACAAATAGAGCATTGGCGAACCTATCCTTTCTGTCCCGGCTTGAACGGCTGGATTTATTCGGTGCAAAGTAAGCTGCTTAGTTGCTTTTAGCGGGGAGGGCTGTATGGCATTTAATTTTCATTTTTTTCGTTATTGTGCTGTAGCATCACCGACAACGGGCTCATGCACCTCGTGCCATTACACAAACTCCAAGAACTGTCAATTTGTGGAGGCAACATCGGTGACCGAGGTGTGGGTCTGATCTCAAAATTGACGTCGTTGACGTCCTTAAACCTGAGTCAAAATAGGCATGTGCAGAGTCTAGTCCTACTCGCGGATACTTTTCATTGCTAATAACTTCTGCGTGTTTTTCCTGTCACTAGAAATATCCGGACCAAATCCTTGTTTTACCTTCGGTCACTGACTGGCTTACGATGCTTGAATTTGTCCAACACTGGCATTTCCGCGCTATCTCTTCGCCACTTGTCTCGTACGTTACCATTTTCGTTTGGATATTGTACTGGTTGTTGACTTTGGATATAATGTAACATACAAACTCGTCGTTTTTACAGCTTTAAAGGAGCTGCAGTCTTTATCTGTGTACGGCTGCTCACTTTCACAGGGCCACATCGACGTTTTGAGAGGTATGAAAATTTCTGTTAGAGTCATGGATGATGAATGCTGACTAGAGACAACATCAATTCTGCATAGAGATTTTGCCCGAGTTGAAATGTTTGCGGTGCACATGATGCACGTGAATGCTGAGGCAACGGCAAGCGCTTTTGAGTTAGTGAATCTACATGATTGCATGTGTGGACCTGTGTGGGTAGTGCTGCGTACAATATATCAAAACGGATGATTTCTTGATGTTTGATCATCGGGGGAGTTTCGAGTTTTATTATAGGCACTCAGTGAAGCGGCGCTTATATTGAAAGAGGCATTTCACCCCTGTCTGCGTCAGCGCAGCTTGATGAAACCCTGCTAGCTGTGGAAGTTGGAGGCCGTGCGACCCGGCAAGATGCAAGCCCGCCACGAGAGCGCGCTTCGGCGCATGGAGCAAGATTATGACAGCCGAATGGAGGAGCAAGTGGAAGACTTGCGCGACAAAATGCGGCTACTGCGTACGTTTCGCGTTAGCTGTTGCTTGTTTGTGCTTTGCTAACGTGATGCACTGCGTATAGAGGTGGACAGGAAGAGTAATATCGATCTCCTCGAGTCAAGCAAACAGACGAATAAGGACTATATCCGGCAGCTCAAGAATGAAAACCGAGATCTACGTAAAGCTTTGGCTGACCTGAAGCGTTCGACTTCATCTGCAGGAGCTGGAGGGGGATTACAGGGGCTGGGACCTTCAACTGCACTTGGTGGAGGTGGATTAGCTGACGAAGCCGACGAGATTGCATCTGCCATGCAGAATTTGAACAAGATTCGCAAGCAGCACGACGATCTGCGGCATCGTGTCCAGTCACAGTCAACGTTGTTGGAGGAGCTAAAAGATGTGGTAAAAGATTTGGAGCTTGAATCTAAGAAACCGAGTTTGGAGGATACACCAGAGACTCGTAAGATCCGTATGCTTGAAAACCGACTGGACAAGGCTATGATCAAATTTAATGAGGCACAAAGTATCCGCAAAACCTACGAGCAAATCGTGAAGCGACTAAAGGATGAGCGTATAGGTTTCGATAATCAATTAGCAGCCATCGAGCGCGCACTCGCTGCCAAGCAACATGATTATGAAGAGCTGGTGCTACTTTCTGCGGACGCGTCTCATGCAAGAGAGACCGTTTTAATGGAGCTGGAGAAGGCGCGTAGTCAGCACGAAGACGAAAAGCGGCATCGTGAAAAGGAACTCCGAGAAAAACAGCAATATGTCAAGATTCGTCTCGAGATGACAAATAGGTTAGACAAGCGCGATAAGCACAAGGGTGCTGTAGTAGCGCGAGAATCGGGAGATTTGAGCTTCGAAGGTGAAAGCCAACTAAAAGCATCGCTGATGACCACTATGATGCAGCAGGGTGTTGCCGGTGAGGAGAAGAAGGAACATCGCAGTAAGATCGATATTTTTGAGAGCGCGTTCCGCAAGATCAAGGAGGCAACAGGTGTGAGTGACGTGAATGAAGTTATTCAGAAAATCACCAGTCAGGAGAGCACTACGGACAACTTGCTCAACTTATCCAAGGAGAATCAGGCACGTCTAGAGCGACTACAATCAGAGCACACGGTGCTCAAAGCACGCGTTGAAGAGTTGAAGTATAGTGGTTCAGGCGGTGGTCACCGCCGTAAACTTGTGGATGACCACGAACAGAATCTGGTATTGGCTAGCACGAAGCTGGAGCGTGCGAAGCTCAAATATGAACGTTTGGCTAAGGTGCTCATTGGAGTTAAGGCTGGCGTAGAGCACCTCGTGGACAAGATGGAGAGTGTACGTGAGGACGACCAGGTTATTGTCGTGACGGACGAGACAATTGTGGAAGCCTTGCAGGAAAGCGAGATGACCTTGACACACTTGCGGAGCCAGATCAAGCTAATCGGAGCTGCCCACTCGACAGCTCCGAACTTGATGGATTCTTCTGCTGCAGGGCAACAAAAGAAGTTGGACATGGCGCGCGCTGCGATGGCAAAGCGGCCATCACTAAAGAACGTGACCGGCAGCAACCTGATTCCGGAAGGACTTGGCCTTGATGCAGACATCCTCGTCGCTCGACCATATAACCAACGTATCGCGTTGCCGGGTACCGATGGTCTCACTGCCGAAGAACTGGAGATGGATGAGACGGGAGGCGCCAGTGCGAATGGCGGCATGCTACTTGATGACACAGAAGAGGCGCTCAGCCGAGATCGGGTGAAGCGAGCGTCGTCCCAGGTCATCATGGCGCAGGACAAAAAGAAAAAGCGCGTGCTCAAGAAGAAGTTCAAAGAGAGTGGCAACGATTCCTCAGACGAGGAAGGCGGCATCAGCTCCAGCGCAAACGTGCTTGGCGGCTCAGGAAGCAACCAGGTAGACAGCGCGCCACGAGGTTCTCTAACGCAGCGCACGCTGTCTCCCAAGAAGAAATAAAGTGTTGGTTCTGAGTGCTCTCATGTTCCGTTGAGTGTTCCTACCTAGCGCTCACCATGCCATCCGTGCTCTCCTACAAAAACCGCTTAGAAGCTGAAGTGCTGGTCGGGGGTGAAGCCCAGCTCCTCGAGCGCCGGCAGCACCGCGAACTTGAGCATGGGCGGGGGCCCGCACATGAAGATCTGCACGTCCGGCGCAGCGGCCGGCAGGTGCTTCTTGATCATGTCGGCGGTCACAAAGCCCGTCGAGTACTTCCATCCGTCGTCGGCACGGTCCACCGTGTACCAGAACTTGACGTTGGGGTGGTTGGCGGCCATGGCCTCGATCTCGTCGCGACAGAGGATGTCGGCCTCGGTCTGGTTGGCGAAGAGCAGGTAGAACTCCGTCTTGTCCTCGGGGTCCTGCAGTGCGCGGCGCACCACCTGCAGCATGGGGGTGATGCCCGTGCCGCCGGCGATCATGCCGATCTTGGCAGCCTTGCGCACCTCGGGCGCGGCGTCGCGCACGCGGTGCTTGATGTGGATCTCGCCCTTGCCCATGTACGAGAGCTTGCCCTTGGGGCCCGAGACCTCGATGGAGTCGCCGATGGCCAGGCTCTCCAGGTGCTGGCTCATCTTGCCGCCGTCCGGGAACTTGGGGTGCACGTTCTTGAAGTAGACCTTGACCACGAGGTCCACGTAGCCCTTGGTGTCGTCCGAGCTCACGGGCGTGTACGAGCGCATGACGAGCTTGCCGCTCTCGTCCGTGTAGCGCAGCGAGATGTGCTGCCCCACGGGCAGCCCCAGTACATGCTGCGCACTGGGCAGCGCGAAGCGGAAGCGCCGCGTGTCGTGCGACAGCGCCTCCTTCTCCACCAGCGGCAGGCGCACGGTGGGCGGCGCGTCGCCGGCCTTGGCGGGCGCCTGCAGCGTCACGGGCGTCGTGTCGCGCGGCTTGAGGCTCGACAGCAGCAGCAGGATGGTCGTGCCCGCCACCAGCGCCACGCCCAGCAGCACGCGGAAGTCGCCGTCCACCAGAGCCAACAGCGCGTCCATCATCGTCCTCGCTGACGCACGGCAAGATCCCGAATGGCGTCATGGAAGGCGGAAGCTCGTGACATCCGTTGGTGTGGCCCACGCCGCATTGTGTTGCGAACACCATATAACCCGTCGTATAGGATAAGCATGCTGTTTAGTAGGATTGAGGCTCCTGACCGCACAGCCACTTGCCAATTAAGCACAGAGTACGGTACTGCACTGCGACGAGTATGAGCGTGCGGGTGCAGGTGCTGGGCGGCTACCGGAGGCTGCTGCGCGCGAGTCGGCAGGCGTTCCGCGGCGACGCGTACGCGTTGCATCAGGCGCGTGCGGCGCTGCGCGAGAACTTCCTGGTCAACAGCCAGGTCAGCGACCGCGAGCAGCTGGACGAGCTGGTCAAGGGCATCGACGAGGCCGAGGGCATGCTGCTGCACCACATCGTGCAGGGCCGCGCCAAGCAGGAGGAGGGCGAGGCCGCGCCGCGCTTCGAGGTCAAGCTCACGGACCCGCAGCGCCAGGCCATGCGCAAGGACGAGGAGATCACGCCGCTCACGGAGAAGTCGGCCAGCGAGCCGCTCGTCATGAACTCGGGCAACGTCTGCCAGCGCCCGGCGTAGACTGGGAGGACTGAATTGAATACATGCGGGCAGTGCGTCTTCGCCTTATGCAGTGGGCTCGGTGCAGTATCAGCTAGTGGGTATCAGATGTGGTTGAATGGCAGGGTGTGGCTGCGAGTCCTACAGAACAATAGGAAACCAGCAGATTGCTTAGCATACATATCGAGGATTGTATTGAGCTATTCGGTTAACAATATCACTGCAGCGGTGTGCACTGCTGCTCGTTCGCTATCATAGCGCGCCAGCTGCAGTTCTTCGGCCTTCATCACGGGCTCAATTTTCCTCCATAGTCACGCGACGCACTCGAACGCATATCCACGTACACATATAAATCATCTATTCGCGCGTAAATACCAGGGAGCTGAGCGACAGCTCCCCCCATTAGCTGAGCGGCTCGTCGTGGGGACATCCTTGCGTCCGTGTACAGGAAAAGAGATAACTCGACGGCCCTTGAGGTCGCCTCGTCACGGGCTGCTCCATGTAGACTCGGACTTGTTGTCTGTTGCTGCTCTACTCGGCCTTAATAGCCGTGCCGCGGCTGATCTTCCAGGCGTCGTACAGGTACTTGCCGTTGAGCATGTCCACGAGCGTGCGGAACGTCGACTGCGTCTGCTTCTTGGCCTTGCCGCCGCTTTTCTCGTCCTCGCCGTCCTCCGTGAGCGCCGAGACCTCCTGGTCCGTCATGGCCTGCGACAGCCCGATCATGGCCACGAGCAGCGACAGCAGCAGCAGAATGTAGCGCAGCGGACACATATCGACGAGGTCTCCGTGGGATGCGATTAACTGTGGACGACTCGGACAATTGCAAACTGGGTGGGGCGGAGCGACGTAAACTGCTGTAGAAGTCGGTCCGATGTCCCACCCGTGGAAGCTAACACCTGGCACGACGGAAATAGACATACTTTAATAACAAATACCTGATTAAACCGATTAGATGAATTAGAATAAAAACGGAGAGTTGTAACTAGAATACCTGTATTATTTGAAGTCCTGCTATTCATGGTTTGGGTGTGTCGCATTGGGTTGCTGGCACCTGCACTACTGGACTGATCTGGGTCACAATCGGATGAAAATCCAGACGCGATGGCCAGGAGGCACGCTTTTTGGCACGCGCAGGCTGAACACGCCAGCCTTTACTGAAACCAAGTGACTCAGCTGCAGCGTTACTCCGGTGGTCATCCGCGGCTGGACTCCTCAACAAGTCGACCGTGAAACGACACCTTCATCTGAACTTCAAAACAGGATGCACACTTAAAGCTCCGGCGTTCAGATACAGCCAAGCTACTGTACATGCATTCCGGCCTCGCCACGCGTTACACCGGTAAAAGCCAAGATCACGCGAAGGATCTGTACTGGAATCGCAGCGATCTCACGATTCGGACTCTGCTTGCGTAACAAAGTTCACCATCGATTACGAATCAAGCGCTTCAACTGCCAGGGACCAACAACTTCAACATGGCGAACATGTAATGCACACATGAAGAAAATGACATCTGATTCTGTACTCTCTAAAATTTATGCCCTGGACGTCAAAGCGCACTTAGAATGCACTGTATGTTTTAATGAAAAAACAACAACTTATTAAAGAATACTAATGAACCTAAGTACGAATCGCGATTTAGGCACAGCACTGGAAAGAGGGGCGTTTCTTCTTTCGATTGAGCCAGAGAACAGCTTCTGGAAGTTGGTGTGAACGAAGTTATGGGCTGTTGAAAAAATATCTCCCTTCTCCGACCAAAAAATTCGAATTTGGTTAAGGGTAAAATTAGCCTGCGGATCGAATGGTAGTAGTCTCGGCTCGTAATTATGTGTGCAACTAGGTTAAATGTCGTGTTTCAGTTTAGTGACACCGATTTCTCGTAAGTATCATTTTGAATGCGTTCCCGCTGTGATCAGGCTGTCTTTCGCTTTTTGGTCACTTCACCTGCTTCGTTCGCTGATGCGGCGCAACGATCGCTGTTCTGCTTTGCAGCCTTGGCCATTGCAGCACGGTGTTCTCTGCGAGCTTGGGTAGCTGCTCTAGCGTCGTCCTTTTCTGCTACGCTTGGTGCTGCGTATATCGCGTCTTCTTGAAACTCATCTGGCACGTACTTGCGTATTTTGTTGTGTAAATCGAGCATCTTCTCACTATTATGCGGAGGGGGGCTCAGGTTCTCCAGAAAGTGGGTCAACATCCGTTCAACTTTGTCGCTCCTTTGGCCCGAAGGTCTTGCTTAACAGGCTCATCATCTGGCCCCTTCTTACACTGAACTATACCTCGACTACTGCACTCCGTCGTAAAAAACTGATATTACTGCACACCTAGCAACGTTCTGTATAACTCCGTGACCAAGGGTTGTAGGACTTAAAGAAACTGTTCATCCGTGGAATATAGACAGTAGTGTTGGACGTTGCAGCGGCGTTAACCGCGTCAATAATATGCTGCATCGTCCAGCAATTCGTTCGCGAAATGTGCTTACGGATATGCCCGAACCCACGGTCACAAGAATTTTGTGTGTGCTCTTTTAGAAAAAACTTGTAGTCGACGCGCTCCAGATTGCCCATGTGAACTTGCGCTAGGAAAAAACTTGATAACAAGATCGTTTTTGTTTTTCCCAGAACAGTTGTCTCCGCATAAAAGTTCTCGAGCTGCTCCAACAGCAATCGTCACGGATTAACTCGGTCACATAACGAAATTTGGTTTGATTTGACTAAGTGGCACGGTAGCGGTCCCTGCATTGCTCGTTACTTGGGCTAAAAAAAAGGTTTCCTAGCACCTCTTGGCTATTCAGCACATTGCGCAGGCAGGCGTGCACAGAATACCAACGTGTTGGCACCGGTAATACGAAATTCCTGGTCCTCAAACCCGCGTTCCGCACGCCTTGCTGCAGTAGCTTGAACTCATCTAAAAGCGTTAGGCGGTCCCTTACGAACCGAGTGACAGTCATACCTCTTGACAAGACCGCTTTACGGCAGGAAGTCATCCAATATCTTGAATTAGTAGATTTAAGACTGGGCAGAGCATGCACCACTTATCCCGTTCGGGACCCTATTCTCGACTTGCCCCGATGCACTCTTCCTGTTTTTGGCATTGCCATTGACAATACCAACAACTTGCGCGATAGTCTCCTCTTCAACTTCTGCAATAACTTTTCAATCTCCCCGGCAAGACATGGCGGTATATTGTTTCGACCTTGTCGGCCACGACGACCAGTAGAGTGAAGGCAACCCAGGTGCAATCACCATTAAGTTAATGATACTGGAACTGTTGGTATCTGTCCAACCGTCGGTGACGAGTGAGACGTAGGTAGAACGATTGATCAACTTGCTGACCTTCAAACGGATTTCAGCACTAACTCGCTTCAGGTGAGCCGTGCTGAGTTTGTGCCTCGACAACAGCAAAAGGCAATTGGTGACGCCTACACGCTAGGCATTCCTACATCGATGCGACTGCACCCGAAATTTTATGCCTGACTGAAGGGGCGACCACGGCAAAAAAGTCTCGAAATACTTGTGCTTCAACAAGTATGAACGACAGCGCACAGTCAGAAAATACTCGTGCGCGTGCCATTTCAAACGTATCTTGATCGGGCTCACGCGTAGCATGTTGTGAGGTTGGAATCGCTGTCGGCGTATGGGTAGAAACTGGTATTGGTCGCAGTGATGTTTTGACATCTATGGGGACATTAGGGCACTGGCCAGGCTTTAGCAAGTGGTTTAGCAAGTTGCCACTAAGCTTGCCGTTCTTCTTTAGCGTGCCACAGTAGTTGCAGCGCCCGTGATTTTTGCTATTTTCGCATTCAATCGTGTAGTGCTTCCATATCCCGTCGCGCGGGCATCCTGGCTTCAATGGCAATGCTCGTGGTCGTCTCGACGGTTCTGTAGTACGAGGAGAACATGGAGATCGCGCAGGGGTTGATGGGCGAGACGAACGCGCTGGAAGTTGGTGGGCGAAACGATCGTGCTGTGTAACGGGGTACGAGGTACCATCACGTGGGTACACTGTAGTTGCAGGAGGAAGCTTTAATAATAAAATCAAGTGTCGGGTTTGGGATAAAATCAACTCTGTTTATTGTTGGGACGGAGACGGCGGCCATCCGTCTTCTTGTGAACCACTCAAATCTAAGTCGATACTTGATTGGCAGAAAGTGGTGTGAATCCCCACTTTGATCCAACCCGGCAATGACAATGGGGCTCACGCTAGCCGTGTGCCCGTACCTCCTTTTGTGTATGTATCCATACGTATCCTACCTACATATGTAACTCTCTGTATCAGCCCGTAACATCACCCCCCTCTCAAAGTTGCACTCACCCACGGTGAGCGCTGTCGAAGCAAGAGAGTGATTGAAGAGACGAACGGGGCAACGGTCGCACGCAGCGGAGGCACTGTGTGGTCAATTGGCAGTCCATGACGTCTGCGGGGCCGCTCGGCAAGTTCGGCCGAGTGATACGCCTGTCGGTGATACCGACACCTTCACGCACGCCCGAGGTAGGTGCAACCGGATGGGAACATGGTGCTACGATCGGCTACCCTCGTAGCGGTCGACGTGCTTACTGAAACGTCTATGTCAATACCTCTGGCGTGATCGTCATCGCTCTCGTCGCGGCGCGAGGCGGCGCGACTCTTCACCAGAACGTCATTACTGATGCCCGTTTCAACAGCGGTGCCATCCCCGGGGGGCTCGTGTCGCGGATACTCTTGAGCGATAACGATCACGAGGTCATGGTTGTGTTCCAAGCTGCCATCGTCGAATACCAGGGCGAGCGTGGCCTCGTACTCCTTCACAACGTCTGGGATGGCTTCCATCGGACGTTCGCGAGGCTCCCACGTGTCCTCCGCTGGCGGGAATCCAAGCCAGCAAACCCGATAGTATGTTTCGGTTGCACGCATTCAACGGGACCTTGCCACTAAGTCCATTGCACGAGTCCTGCGCGTTTCATGATCCAAGATGCGCTCGGCGATCCAGCGCCGAGCGCCTGAGGCATCAACAAGCGGGGGCGGGCCATCTCGACTAAAAGTAGTATCGGTGGGGTACAGCGTCGTTTCAGATCCACAACTCTGAAGGGTCGCCAGTTTCATCGGTTTCGTCGGTTTCAACGACTGTCGCGCCTGGCGACTCGGCCGCATCGGCGGATGGTTCCGGGGACTGATCCGCTGAGGAACAGCACGACTGAGGCTCAGATTCACACTGAGTCTGCGCGCGTGCGTGCCGCGGCGGCGGAGGCTGTTTCATTCAGTCGGAGCAGGGGCGACGCGAGATGGTGGGGCGGCTTCGTCACTGGGAGTTGCTCGTATGCGGCGCGCCACGCTCGGGGACACCCTCGCGTGAGGAGCGAGGGCTAAGGCCGACTCGGCGTCAGCGTCGACACTGGGGCCTCTCGGATTACGCGCCGGCTGCAAACGCTCAGCCTCCGGCGCAGGAATCGTAGCCGGAACGTAGGGCTTGAGGCGCCCGACGTAGAAGGTCGGGTGCAGCCGCATCGATGTAGGAATGTCTAGCGTATAGGCATCACCAATAACCTTTAAGATCTTGAACGGTCCAATGAAACGCGGCGCTAGCTTGTTCGCACCCAAGTTCGTCACAGAGCTGCCTTGGATGCCATCCGTGGAAAGGAGACTCTGTCGACTTGCGGGAAGGACAGCGTGTTCTTCAGCCCCCCTCCCCCCAATCTGCGTTCGCCTTCTGCTAATCCGCAGCGGCCTGAAGCGCGTCACGCACAAAACTCGTGACGGCTTGGCGGTGTAGCAGGAGCTCGGACACGGCCGCGCAGTCAATCGGCGTCGGAGTTAGCTTCGACGCAAAATTGGCAACGGTGGACGCGGCGGGCATCGCCGCGTCGACTGCAGCGAGCTCCTCGTACGCCACGCCATGGAGGGCATGGCCCTCGACCACATGGCCTTCGGCTGCTATTTCTTGATGGAGCTCATCGGCCTGCGGGGGGTCACTCGATGTCTGCACCGACTGTGATGTCGGTGCCCTTCCTCCCCCACCAAGCGTGGAGTCCGCGGGCGGATTGGAACTTCGGACGTCGAGTAGAGCCGGAACGCGTTGCCACGCGTTGTTGACGAAGAACGGCGTCAGGCCCGTCGATACGTGGGCGCGTTGTTCAACGCGAACTCAGCCATAGGTATAAATGAGCTCCAAGAAGGAAAAGACGTCGCGTAGCTGCGTAACACGTTCTCAAGGACGCGATTCACACGCTCAGATTGCCCATCCGTCTCTGAATATACCGCCATGGACATGAGTAGTCGGGTACCCAGCAGCACGAACAGCCGCGTCCAGATCGCGGATCTGAAGCGAGGATCGCGATCCGACACGATGGCCTCCAGTAGACCGTGGTGTCGGAACACAGGTGGAGGAACAGCTCAGCTGACTCGTCAGCAGTCACTTCTGTGGCGACTGGAGCAGGATGCACCATTTTGCTGAAACGGTCGACGGTCACAAGGATACCGGTGCGGCCTTGGGCGTTGCGAGGGAGTCCAAAAATGAAGTCCATGCTAATTGATCCCACGCGCTTGTGGCGATGGGGAGCGGGCGCAGCGGGGCCTGCTTTGATACAGCAGGCTTCACACGTTGGCAAACCTCGCAGGGTCGAACCCATTTGCGTATCCACTTTTACATGCGCGGTCGGATGACGTCACGGGAGATGGCCGCGAACGTCTGACGGGAGCGGATGCGAGACTCTTCTTCACTGCCTCGAACGCGTCCTAATGTTCAGGACGCCAGTCCCACGCCACGTCCTTCTTCAACAAGGAAGACATTGGCTGGATCAGGCCCGCGTAATCTTTCGTATACTTGTGGAGGTAGTTGGCGAGACCCAGCCATTGACGAAGCTCCGTCTGGTTCTTGGGTACGAATCGACGATATCTTCTCAGGATCAGCGCGGGCGCCATCCTTGCTGACGTAGCAGCCCAACACCGAAATTTCTGGCGCGCAGAACACACACTTTTTCAGGTTGGCGTAGAGATTGTTTTCGCGCATTTTCTCAAACACTGGACGCGGATCCCGGAGGTGTGCATTGACGGCGCTGAGACCATCCTCAGCGCGACTGTGTACAAAGATGTCGTCGAAATAATTCGGTGCGAACGCACGGAGTGGACGCAGCACGTGGGAGACCATGCGATTGGAAGCCGCCGGAGCATTCTTCAGACCCTGTGGTATTACGAGCCACTCCCAGAGCATACCGCTGGGAGTGCTGACCGCCGTGAGGGGGATGTCGCTTTCTTTCATGAGAATCGGATACAAGCCGTCTGTCAGATCGATCGCACTGAAGATAATACTTCCGGACATGGTGTCAAGCACAATGTCTTCGCGCGGGATTGGAGTCGGCGCAGGATTGGAGTCTGCGTGGGGATGGTGGCGTCATTCAATTTGTTGAACGCGTGAACGATGCGCCATCCGCCGGTCGCTTTCTTCACACAGACCGTCGAGCTCGGGTGCGGCGAAGTGCTCTCCCGCACGTGGCCGGCCTTGCGGCGGCCTTCGAAGAAGTCGTCAATGGCTTGGACTTGATCCCACGGCAGTGGCCACTGCCGCGTCACGCAGTACTTTGAGCCGGGCACGAGATCAATCGCGTGTCGAAAACCACGTTCGGCAGGAAGTTTCCCCGGGATCTGCTCGGGGAATATGTCCTCGAACTCGCGCGCGAGCGAGTCGACTGACCATCGAGTCTTGGAGGGCAGTCCAAGACTGTGCGGCGAAACGTTCCTCGCGGACGGACTTCGGCTTAGCTGCCTTCGGCCGCGACGATGAAACATCGTCGGAGACGGTGTTGGCGAGTACTGCGGGCTGGTCGTAACCGGTGAGGAGGCAGATTTACTCGATCTCACCAGCCTTCAAGTCACGGAGGAAATGCTTCCACGAGAGGCCGGGAAGCTGCGTGATAGTTGCCGCGTCGGAGGGAGGGTTCGCCACTTCGATGGTACGGACCCGGTTTGGTGAGCCCTCCTCGTACTCAGCGACGTTGAGTACTTCGCGGTGCTGTACTGGTTCGGCGGTAGGAGCTCTGCGACGGGGACGGCGGCGACCTGATTTGTTACACAGAGACTTCCTCAGCCGCTTTGAGCCGATGCTCGAGGCCGAAGTCTCGCTACATGAGGGTTCGCTGGGTAACACTCCCCCCCCCGCTAGGCATGGGAGCTCTCGCTCGACCCCACCGGCGTCGCGCAGGGTATGGGCCTGCGCGACAGGCGCATCAGCGAACGGGAGCCGCTGCTCGACCGACGCATTCCCAAGCGGGAGCCGCTGCTCTACCGCATACTTCTCGCGCGGGGGCTGCTGCTCGACCGCAACGTTCTCGCGCGGGAGCCGCTGCTCGACCGCGTAGTTTCTCGTGTCCTCGCGTGCACGCGAGGACAGACCGCTGGATGGTTCGACAACAGTGGCTGCACACGTCAGACAGCGAGGGCCATCGCGCACTCGCTGTGAGAGCTGCGTCGTGGACTGCTCGTCCACGACGGCGACGTGGGGCGACAAGGAGGTGAGTGAAGACCTCACTGACGTCGTAGTTGGCGCGCTTCCGAACCGAACGGGCCCACCAATCGACCTCAGGCTGGTAGCGAGCAAGCCACGGCATACTTAGGATGCAATCGAAGGCGAAGTTCATCTCGATAACCAGGAAGTCGTCGTTGGTGGAGAAGCCGTCGAAGGTATATCCCAGCGACACAGTCCGTCGCGGGGCACGGTGAGACTTGCCGTCTGTCAGCTTCACAACAATCTTACCCGGTCCATTCCTCACACGCAGTCGAGGCGGGCGAAGGATGAGACAGTCACCACGAATGAAGTTGTTCGTGGCTCTGGAGTCCAACAACGCGCGGAGCGGACGCTTCGCGCCAGCGACATGGAGGCTGATGAGGATCAGTCTGGAATAACCGCATGTGGATGTGGCATTGAAGTATGCGTGGGACACGGGGGGGGGGCTAGGAGGACCTGTTGCCATCGGAGGACCAAGCCCTCCATACCAGTCAGTAGGGCACCCAGCACCTACTGGTCCCGAGTGTTGTTTTGGTGAGACGCCGGGAAAGTGTCGTTGGCGACGCCGACGACTTCAGCGCTGGCCAAGACTGGAGCTGGAGTGCGACAGACCGCTGCGCGATGACCGATCTTGCAACAGCGGTAGCAGAAGAGCTGGTGACCGTCGCGAAGACGATTGTCGTTGTTGGGCCGCGGGGAGTCGAGGCGGAACGCAACCTCGACTCGGCCTCAATGGCATTGATCTCCATGGGCTCGGGGGTGGACACCTGAGCGTCCGGCGTCAGCGCTTGCGCATAGGAGGATGTCACTGTGTAATCCTCGCGAAGCGCAAGCGCGAAGGCGGCTTCAAGCGTCGCTGGCTCCGCTCGCGTGAGGCAGTACCGAGTCATGCCCTCACGGATTCCGAAGATGAAGACGTGTACTAGGGAGGCAACGTCGATCGGTTTCGTGGCAATACACGAAACCAGGTGCCGCGCTTTATGCGCGTAGTCGCGCATGGGCATCTTCTCCTGTCGTAGGGCGAAGAAGGCCGCACGCATGCGCGCCTCGTCTTGCGGGGGATCGAACGCAAGTCGGAGTTCACTCTGGAGGCTCTCCAGAGTCGGGAAGGCTTCGCGGTCAACGACGAGCTTGCCGAGGGTCCTTTCCTTGGTCTTGCCAGACAAGCGAGATAACAGAAAATTAACTTTCGCCGACGGCGCTTCGATCATCCTCGAAGCGATCGCGATGTCGACCTCGCGGAACCACCAGTGCAGCGGAAGGCGCTCTTGCCCGACACCGGAGTAGGTCGACGTTTCCATCTTCACGGCATCGTTCCGTGAGGAGTGAGAGGGAGTTGGTACTCGTCGCTTTGCTTCGGGGAGCTCGCGGTCCATGAATTCTTGTATGGCTTGGCGCTGATGGTCGGGGGTCGCTGAGCTCAGCAGCGACGTGACGACGAACTCTCCGGACATCGCCGGGAGGCGATGTAGCGCTTGCTATTCAATGGTGGTGAGATGTGGAAAAGCCTAATGCTCCAGGATCATCCCTGGAGCCGCCGATGGCTTGTCTTCACTCATCTCGAACTTTGTCATTGGAAGGACTACGAAGTGCTATCAGGTGCAACGGGGTATGAGGTGCCGTCACTAGCGTACACTGTATTTGCAGGTGGAAGCTTTAATAATAAAATCAAGTGTCGGGTTTGGGGTAAAATCAACTCTGTTTAGTTTTGGGACGGAGGCGGCGGCCATCCGTCTTCTTGTGAACCACTCAAATCTAAGTCGATACATGATTGGCTGAAGGGGTATGAATCCCCACTTTTATCCAACCCGGCAATGACAATGGGGCTCACGCTAGCCGTGTGCCCGTACCACCTTTTGTGTATGTATCCATACGTATCCTACCTACATATGTAACTATCTGTATCAGCCCGTCACATGCTGGAGTCGATTGGCGAGGCGAATGCACTGATGCTGGATATGGAAGAGGCGAGCGCAATGGTGTTGGCGGTTCGTGGGGTGATTGGACAGAGCCGGACGAGTGGGGATGAGGCGAGAACATCACACTACGAGCGACTGCTGGTGACTAAGAAGATTCTCGCTGTTACGGTTGTCGCGATGGGAGCTGCGCAAGGCCGAGTCGGGTGGTTACCGCAACGTGCTTGGATGCCAGCCTAAATCGAGTGGAGTACCGCATTTCGCATGTAGAGCGACACACCCATGTCATAGGTTTAGGTTTAGCGTCACGCCTGAACCCAAAATAAATGTAAGACCAAAAAATTGGTCAGGCGGTCCCAAAATGGGACACGTGACTATTTTTATGTTAAACTACTGCTTCCTCCACGATGTCGTCTAAGAGAAAGTCATGGCTCAACTCAACAGGATCGCCCTCTAGTAGATGCACCTTCTCTAGATCAGCGATCAATTCTGCGCAGGATCTGCAGTTATCGCTCGGCAGTAATCCGCTCGCGCGAAACCCATTGGATAACGTCTCTGAGGAGAGCTCGCCC
The DNA here is from genome assembly GCA_030267785.1 of Phytophthora fragariaefolia. Lineage (NCBI taxonomy): Eukaryota > Oomycota > Peronosporomycetes > Peronosporales > Peronosporaceae > Phytophthora > Phytophthora fragariaefolia. Next base: position 3,305 of record BSXT01001039.1, on the reverse strand, counting down.
CACGCCTTCAGCACCCAGCTGCCCAAATCGGTGACGGTTTTTAAACCCAATCACCCATTTATCAGAGGCCATAAAATTGGGTAACTCAGCCTCCTCGGCTTCATCGAGCGCCTTATCCTTCAGCATTCTGGTAGATACGGGAATGCTCTCCTCTCGACGCTGCGCACCTTCTTGTGGGTGCCCTTGCCTTCAGCCGCAGCAGCGTCAAGACGCTTGCTCTCCCGAGCCCACCGCAGAATCGTCGTGCGCTTGCTGTCGTAGGATCTACTACTTAGGTTATGAAAATAGCGCTCGATAGTCTTCCTAATCTCCTTACACTGCTTGTAGTGAGCGACCACTGCTAGCTTCCTGTCAACAGATTCCCCTGTCAACTGGTACTGTTGTAAGTGTCGACCGGTCCCGCCAAGACTCGGTATTCCTTGCGGGCGCTTGCGCGCCATTGTCAAACTGAAGGCTCTGGCATGACTCAAAATTTGTGTAAAATACCCAAATACTGGGTGTATCTCTCTACATGCGATCCCATCGACTTTCTATCACATTATCCAATAGGTCTAAATGAAGGGGTATCGCTTAAGCCGTTGTAGTGCTCTACATGCGAAATGCGGTATCGACAGGTGGCCCCGACGGTAAGCACCCCGGCAGGTTGGCTGCAGCTTCCTCTGGCATCTTCATGGCGGCGATCCTTTCACATGTACTTTTGGACTTTTGGATGTGGCATGCAGGTGTCGAAGCTCCCTCCCACCACACTGTCTTAGGACTTTTGAATACTTCCACACCGTTTTAAACTTTTCAGACATTTTTGAACGTTCCTTACACGTCCTATTCTAAACCATCTTTAGTCAGTAATAAGGGAGAGGTTGAAGTCATTTATCGGTCATCTCTATTGAAAAATACGACGATCTTATAGGTCAGTCCGCTGTCGTCATCTCTGTTCACTCAGCTCACCTCGGCAACCTCTGTTCAGTCGCAAAATCCTCGGTTATTATATTTCACAGGTAAATGCTTGGTAGCCCAAATGATGGCGGTGGATATCGACGAAGAATGTGTGGTCGTCGCTGCGGCCCTCGCTGCAGCCGTAGCTACGACACACGATGGGCGTCGCGACAGAGCATCGTATATTATTGTTTGGACTACAGTTATTTGCGTGCTCAGCGAACGGGTGAAAGTCTATATATTTTAAGAAGGCATGTATTGCGAATTGTACCACACTTTGAGGCGAAGTACTGCTTTAGTGAACAATGAACTTGCTCTTCCGGCAATCGAATACGCTACTCTAGAATTCCGCCAATCAGCTATCGCAAATCGAACCTCTGGGAAGATATCTTCCCGCCCGGCTTCAAGGAGGGAAATCTGACAGAGAAGATGTACGCCTGAATAGGGAGTCGCCCGGTGCCGAGTGCTGCGGCATTATCACATTTGATTCAAGCTAAGCAAGACCAATCGTGGTGACTTCCCCTCTACGCCCGCTCCAGAAGCGCTCCCGCCCGACGAAGAGAGCTTCACATTTGTAGACGTCACCGCAAACTACCTACTGCCACGTTGAAGGAGCTGGCGGTCTGGGCTCATTGCGAGTTCTCTCTTGCAAAATTTCCGTTGAAGCAACAGATCGACCGTATACTGCGGTCAGAAGGAAGGCTTCGAAGCTTGACGCCAGACTGTATGGCACGCCTGAGAGCCTGTCCAAGCTTCTAACTTGTGCTTGACCAGTGTATGGTTGAGTACGTGCTCGCTTGTGAAAGGTGGGGTATCTGTTTGTCTGGCAGCATCATTATTGAGCAAGCCAGAAAGACGTTGCGGCGTCTTCGTGTTCCTTTGTCCTCGTGGTCGCGATTGGGATGGTCGTGACTTCGTAGTCTACAAAACTGTTACGGCATTCGATAGCGTCGTGCACATGAAAAAGACGCTTTAGTCAACCAGGGGGAGGTGAAGGAAGAGATCCAGGAGCTCCGCAGACTCATCAGTACATATTCGTATACAGATGTATACAACATGAACGAAACGGGTTTTTTGTTCAATAACGTCCCCCGGGGCTCGATGTGCATCAACACGGCTCCAGTCCAAAAGCAGGACAAGTCACGAATTGCGCTAGCTGTGTGCACGAATGCCACCGGGACGGACAAGTTACCGTTGTTGTTCATTAGTTAATCTACCAAGCCGCGTTGGTTTAACAAAAAAAACAGCTGGTGTCCTGTACACATCAACTGCGAAGGCATGGATGACAGCTGGTATATTCCAAGATTGGCTGCGGGATGTCGACCAATCTATGCGTGGACAGCGTCGGCACATTTTCCTTCTGGTTGATAATGCATCAACATATTGTGATGATGGCGTCACCCTGACAAACGTGCGGATGGCTAAGCTTCCACCGAACACGACGTCGAAGCTTCAGCCGCTCGACCAAGGAATCATTTACTGTGTGAAGCGATATGTGCTTCGAAAGAAGATGGAGTGCGCAATCGAGCGAATCGACGATGGGGAGCAAGGTATTACGTGGCGTGCGGAGGCATGGCAAGAGCTTCCTGCTGAGACTATTCAACACTGCTGGCTGCACTCAACTCTCACTGCGAAGACCGACATGAATTTCATTCTGCATTAAGTTAAGTTAGTACTCTGGTTCATTGAGTGACATACATAAAATCGTTATAAAATATAAACCTGGCGTAGTTTGTATACAGACAACGACGGTGAAACTACACCTTTGTGCGGCCTACTTCGTACCAACGTGCAATCAAATCCGAAAGTCGCAAAATTCATATTGCAAATTTTTAGTTAGCAACTTCAATTACGCATTCAAAGATGGAATTACGGCAATCAAATTCGTACAGTAGGCTACTGCTACTGGTCCGACGAGCCCTGTTACATGCCGTACACCATGTCCTCGTTGTTCGCCGCCTTGGTGACGAAGTCGCGACAGTGCAGCTCCATGCTGGCCACCAGCCCTGGGGTCATCACGCTCATGTTAGCGGTCGCGGCGCGCTCCAGGATGCGCATCTGGCGTTCCGAAATGGAGAGGATCTCACCGTTACTGTCTGGCTCACGCGAGCGATCGCAGATTGCGTGGCGATCCAGAGCCAAGTCACGCTTAATGCGGGATTTTAGGACGCTGAAGCACCCCTAGATGGGGTTGCACATAGGGGAGTAAGGTCCCAAGCGCAACGGCTCCATGTCGGGGTACTCCGTGACACGCTCCTCGGTTTGCCGGTGCGCTGGAGCGTTGTCCAGAACGATCACGACTTTCTTTCTCTGGAAGTACCGCTGGAACGTGTCAGAGGCCTTGGTAGCCTTGTAGATGTCCTCCACGAAGG
>BSXT01001038.1:0-29160 GCA_030267785.1 Phytophthora fragariaefolia | reverse complement strand
GCCCCACTGCGGCTTCAAGAACCTCAAGTTCGCGTGGGGCCACGACGAGTACCTGTACCAGATGCTCAAGTTCAACGAGACGACGATCCCGGAGGAGGGCCTCGCCATGATCCGCTACCACTCGTGCTACCCGTGGCACAACAAGAAGGAGTACGCGCACCTGATGAGCGAGGAGGACCACGAGCTGATGGACTGGGTGCTCGAGTTCAACAAGTTCGACCTGTACACGAAGGCGGACGTGCGTCCCGACGTGCAGGAGCTGTGGCCGTACTACCAGGCGATCATCGACAAGTATTTGCCTGGTCAACTCTCTTGGTAAGTTGAAGCGGGAGTCCTTTAGTCTATTAGTGGCGGTCGACTTTCGACAAAAATGAAAGTTCAGATTTCGTAGCCGAGTCTTATTCCTCTCGATGTTCAATGACTGTTCAATGACTGGAAGCACTGCATGATGTTGAACTGTACCAACAACTGATTGATAATACAGAACGCGTGTTTATATAATCTCGTGGGGTAGAAAGCTTCCGGTGGCTTCGCATGGAGGTCAGCCTGGCTGCTCTTGCGGTGCGTTGTGACCTGTACACTGTAGTACCTAGCAGCGACGACGAGCGGGCATGCATATCTACAATATCTACTAACTGCTTACTGCTTATAGAGTTGCTGGGCTGTGACGGCGGCTCAGTTCTGCTCGGTGGTTGTTGGTGCGTTCATGTAGAGTTCGTAGAGGTCGGCACGTTTGCGCAGGTGCTCCTGCATGGGGCCCAGTAGGCGCTTGAAAGTTGCTCGGTCCAGCACAAGGAGCTTGGTCTTGCGCATGGCTGTGACGGTGGCTTGGCGCACGTCGTCGTGAATGAGCGCGAGCTCGCCGAAGAAGTCTCCAGCTCCGAGCCGAGCTGAGACTTCTTCGCCTCCCCGCGTGCACTTGACCTCGCCGTCTGCAATAATATAAAAGTCGTCGCCTCTGGATCCTTCCGTGAGAATGACGTCGCCGGACTCGACGAACTGTACGCGCAAGGCGTCGGCCACTGTCATCTTCTCGTAGCTCGAGAGCGTCGACAAGATCGGCACCTGGTCCAGGAAGTCCAGGTAGAGAGCTCGCTGCTGCATGGTGGTGGCCATGAGCACGCGCTTGAACGTGACACGGTCGAGCGACCAGCACTCGACGGGCGTCCTGGCGCGCACCGTGGCGGCCCGGGGCGAGTCGTAGAGCAGCGCCAGCTCGCCGAAGAAGTTGCGCGGCGACGTGGCGCACACCTCGCCCACGACGCGGTTATTGACCAGCACGTCGCACACGCCGCTGTCCAGGATGAAGAACCTGTCTCCGCCGACGTCGCCCTGCGTGACGACGTCCACGTCGGCGTCCACAGCCACGTACTTCATGGCGTCAACCAGCACCTGCAGCGTGTCTTCCGGTATGTTGGCGAACAGCAAGTTGCGGCGCACGGAGCGGCGGATGGACTCGGCGTCCTGCGCGCTCTTGGGGTTCACGGGCGGCGTCCACTGCTCGTTGGGGGGCGGCACGAAGGACGACACGACCGAGCGGCGGTGCGTGCTGGCCGAGCCGCCCAGCCGCGCCGTGATGGCGCCAAAGTCCACTGAGTACTCGCGGTCTTCGGTGTCGCTGTCGCTAGCGGACGAGGGCGCGTCCTCCTCTTCCGTCTCGTCGTCCTCCGATTCCGATAGCGCGCCGCCCTTCCGGTCCGAGCGCTGCGTCTTGAGGCGCTTCTGCTTGGCGGCCAGGTCGGCGCGCCAGCGGCCGTCGTCGCGCTCGTCCGCGTCGCGCGCCTTGCTGTCCGCGGGCGCGGGCTTCTCACCGCAGTCCTTGGCGGGCATGGCACGTTCGGTGTTATCAGGTGGGGGTTGAGTGGGGGAACCGCAAATGGCTCTGGCTGGGGGGGGCGACGCTTGGGCTTGTCTTTCTTCTTTTCCATGTCGCAGGATCTTGTTCTTCTCTTTCTTATGCGTCACCAGTCGCCGCGCGCACTTGACGTTTGTATGCCGCCATACTGGCCCCCAGTGTTTTGGTGGGCTCTGATACCTAGCGGTAAGATCGCTGGCGTGGCGACGCTTCGGCGACCAATCGCAGCGCGGGAATTTAAAAGGGGGCCGTAATTGAAGAAACCAGCGCGCTGATTGGCCACCCAGGTTGAAGCCTGCCGGCAACACCGGGATCGCGGACTTGGCGTGCGGTCCAGTACTGAGGCTGCCGCCGCGGTCCGATGAACCGCTGCTGTGACGGCCGACCTTCGCCCCATGCCGAGGCTGTCAGGACGTTTCGAGCCGAACTATAGATACAGTAATCCAAGCAAAGCCGACCAGTGCGTTTTTAATTAATCACAAATGGAAAAGCTGCTCAATGTTGGCCTCCTCTGGTCATCGACAACTACCCGAAGCCATTTTTATCCACAACGAATGCTGATTGTGGATCCGACATTGAAGCCGTTTGGAAGTCACACGCAAGCAAGTATTTCAAGACAATTTGAAGGCGATGGTCAGTTTAATGGCCCAAGCGGAGATGATCACTATAGACATGATGAATTTAGCACGCAACGTCAACCCGTTTGGGGCTGCCTCGTCTTGTATTGCACCCGCGTCTGCCGCTTTGTGGTCACTATCAAGATGGCGTGCGTAGCACGAACGCGGGCTAGCATTAGACCGCGGCGCATTGTGCGGCATGCCACATAAGGCAGGGAAGATGTGGCAGTGCCACTGGCAGACTGCTCACACTAACAGTACATGTAGCGCTGACAACCGTTGCTCGCCGTATTCGGACTCCGAATTTCGGAGTGCCGACGAGCCCAAGCTGTTCGCTCGACTTCGCTCGCTTCAACAAGACCTATTCCTGCCTCGCACTTTTACTGCACAATAATGAATGCAAGTGTTTTGGGGCGTGGCGCACCGAAAACGTGTCATCTGGAGAATCCCGGTGGTCACTGGCGTCGACAGTACCATGTATCTAGAGCACCTTGTCTCTGAAGAGGGCTGTCACGTCACGGCCGGGCAGTCATAGCAGACTTCCTCTAGCGAGCGATATGAAGTCCACGCAGAGCGACCAAAACGCTGGCAACTTGGCCCAGATGAGCAAGGCTTCCAGGAGGAAGAAAGTGACCGCGAGAATGGGAAGAGCGCAGTCCACGGATTGGTGGCGCAGACACGCAGACACTGACGACGACAGCTTTTGGTGCTGCTCTTGCTGAGCTGACCAACCACCTCTCCAAAGCTCTCCGAGCATTGTTCTGCCAGGAGGGGTGACGCCGCCCAAGCCTGCGGAGAGTCCAGCTTGCACCGCTACGTCATGACTGCGAGACCCGACCTGCAAACTTTCGCAGCAAAGTGGTCTCCTTCCTCACTACTCCCAGCGAAGTCATCCCGCCGAGGAATGAGGGCACCACTGCTCATTACAAGTGCACCCCCTACGGGAAAATGGAACCCGCCGCCGTCAATTCATGCCCCCGAAACGTAATACCGATGATCCGTACCGGTTTCATCCTGTATCCCTTGACCTTCCGTGCCCCTTCCCTGCGCTGCTTCATACCGCCGCGCCTGTCCGCATGCGTTATCGCAGGCGCATCCCACGTGGCAGTGCGGGAAGAAGGCATCATCGGCCACGAGCATCGGCCATGGGCGGCGACCGGAGCTGCCGCCACGTGGGGCAGGCCGTGCGCCTGGCGGACGTGCGGCGCGAGCTGAAGCGGCGCGCGGCGCTGCTGTGCGACAGCTGCGCACCGCCGCCGCGCGCGTCGCAGGCGGCGGCGCAGCTGCGCAGCTGGGAGCAGCACGCCGAGGCCACGGACCTGCTGCTGTGCGTGAGCTGCGGCTTCGTGGGCTGCTTCAGCGACGGCCACTTCAGCCTGCACGTGCAGGCGCACGCCAAGCACTTCGTGGGGCTGCAGCTGGCGGCCGCGACCTTCTGGTGCGAGCCCTGCGCCAGGGACGTGCCCGTGGACGCGCGCGCCAAGGTGGAGGCCGCGCGCCAGGACTTCAGCGCCGCGCTGGCGGACGCCGCGGCGAAGAAGCGCCGCCAGCTGCAGGCGCGCGCGGCCGTGTCGCCCATCGCCACGTCGCCGCGCGAGCTGCTGGCGCTGGACGCGGACGCGCCGCCGGTCGCGCTCGAGACGAAGCCGCGCGCGGACGCGGACGTGGACGCGGACGCGCCGGCGCTGCTGCACATGCCGCTGCGCACCAAGGCCAGGGAGGACAAGATGCGCCGCCGGATGCTCAAGGCCGCCGTGCAGCGGCGCGAGCCCGTGGCGGACCCCCGGCTGCAGGACGCCGCCGCCGTCGGCGAGCCCCCCACGACGGTGCTCGGGTTCACGAACGTGGGCAACACGTGCTACTTCAACGCGTCCATGCAGGCGCTGCTCACGGCGACGCACTACTTCCCGGAGCACACGCACATCGAGGAGGTGCTCGAGACGACCAACACGCCCATCACGACCACGTTCACGTACGCCGCCGGGGGGAGAACCACGACCCAGGGGACGGAGCTGACGCGGTCTGTTGTGCACTGTTTCGCGCTGTAGGATGCTGCACGAGACGGTCAAGAAGCGCGCGCGGAAAGCTCTTGCGCAAGACGCGGCGGCCGACAAGCGCGGCAAAAGCTCTCGGAGCGGCCGCACGCGCTCGACCTCGTCGTCGGTGCTGACCGTCGCGCCGCTGCTCAAGGAGATGCGCGCCAAGTTCTCGCAGTTCCGCGGGAACTACCAGCAGGATGCTCATGAACTCTTCTCGAGCTTCCTATGGGCTGTAGACGAGGAAATGGACCCCCCAGTATCACCTTCTGAAGAGCCTGCGAATGGCGCCTCGGAGTCCGGCACGAAGGACAGCGTCACGAACAGTAGCTGCAGTACGGCTAACTCATCTGAGCTGCCGGACGACGACGGAGACGATTCTTCTCGTGGAAATGGAACGTGGCCGGAGGAGGACACCACAGACAATGAAGTGACAGAGGAAGGCGAGCAAGAGACGGAGGAAGAAGGGAGTGAGAGCGATGCTGACAACTCCGAGCAGGAGGAAACGAAGCAAATCTTTGTGAAGACAGAGACAGGAGAGACGATTTCAATGCAGGTGCCCAAGAGCGCTACGGTGAAAGAGGTGCAGCATTTATTGGCGAAGCGACTAAATCTGAATGAGGAAGACATGATGTTGGATGCCTCGAAAGTAGAAACGCGAGCCACACTCTCTTCGCGGCCTTCTGCTGTGCTGCACGCTAGAGCAGAAAAGCGAAAAATGTATTCGAAGCTCAATTTCACGCGCAACTTGTTTGGCGGTGCACTCACCACTGCGGTGACTTGCAACGCGTGCGGGAAGCGTACTGAAATTGTGGAGGACGCTTTTCACCTTAGCGTGTCCGTTCCAGATGGACATCACCGCGAGCTGTCAACAACGGACTGCCTTAACAACTTCGTGACAGAGACTCAACTGCTGGTGGAGGCCAACAACGGCTACGACTGCGAGAAGTGCTCTCGACAGCCAAAGGTTCGCAGCGCTGCCGGTCGGTTCATCCGAAAGAAGCGTCTTGGGTCGAACGCTGAACCAGAAATGGAAGTCTTACTGCGCGATGCGTCCATGCAGTTGTTCGTGTCGGCTCTACCCCGTGTACTCGTGGTCCATATTAAGCGTCTAGCGCGCTCTCGGAAGATTACACAACACATTGCTTTCGACGAGAAGCTGGACATGACGCCTTACGTGAGCGAGACACTTCGACAGGGTGGTGGTGACGCAAGGAAGCACTCCCTGTGCTACGAACTCATTGCGGTTGTTGTCCACATCGGCAACAAACGGTCGGGGCACTATGTCGCCTACGTGAGTCGCTCACGCCGGCGTGAGGCCCTCCTACTTCGATCACGAAGTCGCCTCACATCAGAGGAGGGATCAGCTTCTTCACCCGAGGTTACAACGCCCACTAACAGCGAGGGACCGCTGCGCACGTGGTACTACGTCTCAGACACCGTCGTCAAGCGCGTGTCTTTTGAGCAAGTACTCAAGTGTGAAGCGTACATGCTGTTTTATCAGCGCCGACCGAAGGGCAAAACGACACCAGTTTCTTCTCCTACAGCAGAGCCAGAGCGATCGCTGACGGAAACCTCATTGTGAAGCGGGCGGTTGGATGATCAGAGCCAGACGTGTCTAGATATGAGGATATTCCCAAGGTATAAGGCTACTCAATAGACAACACTGAGAGTAGTGTTTGTGTGTGTTTGTATTTTCGACACCAGAACGAAAGCGCAGAGGGGCCAGGGGCGATTTACGGAATTGCACTGCACGCCAGGTTGCCGTTTCCTGGGCAGATCAGCTTTGGTCTAAAGCGTTTCGCGAGTGTTTTATTAGCTTCATGGTTGGGAGAGCTGTCAAGGGTCCTTAGAGTTTAAACCTGTTCGTGCTGTGCTGGCGGACATCAGCATGAGCAACGACAATTTAGCTACTGATGCTCTTGTAGATGGAACTGCGCTGGATGAAGACACGCTGCTTCGCGAAGAGGAAAGCAAATGGCATGAAGTGCTGTACAACTTTCGAGCATCAATGGGTGAAGCGGAGGAGGTCGTCGTATTTCTTGTGGAGGGTCTGCTGACCACTATTTTTCAGGAAATGCAAGTGCGCTCGGAGAATGCGTCGCTATTTGCTACGTCAGCGCGACTAATGTGCGCGCAAGTTTTTGATTCTGTCAATATGAGTTCATTCGAGCATTCAGAATCTCTCGATCGAATACCTGGAGCCACCCAGCACGATCTAAACGGAAGACAGCAGGTTCTCAAGCCAAAGAGTAAATGGGCACCCAGCCCACGGTCTCGAAATCATAGTTCTGGTGCTGCAGCTTCGGCCTCAATGCCACCCCCGTCTCCGCCACCACTACTCTTTCTTCGACGCTTACATAACTTTCTCGAAAAAAAGTCTGCTCGTGCTGATCTGGAGCTGCAGTGCTTCTCCTTGTCAGAGGCGATATTTTCGTTGAGTGGCGAGAGAAAACTTACGAGCATCGGAAGTGCGTCTGTCGGGGTCGATCAAAGTGGATGGTGCATCTCGATCGATTGTATCGCTGCATATTTTCAAGGACTGCTTGCAAAAGGACTTGTAAGCGCAGTGCCTAGTACCATACAATTTGTGATGGCCGTAAACCGAGAGTCGCTGGAGAAAAACTCGTATTCGCAAGCGTGCGCGACACTTCCACATCTCCAGCAACTCGTGCAGAAAGCATTGCTGAACGCAGAGGAGGAGGAGGAGGAGCAAAGCAATTGCGAGCGGAGAAATTCCTCATCACAGCACGCACAACCCCCTGCCCGAGAGTCCAAAGTCAAACCCAGCAGTGCATCTACACCACGGTCACGAATCTTTCAGACAGAGGTTCCGTTAAGTAAGATCGCGTTTAGCGATGTTTTCAAGCGCGCCACGGACATACCCAGCCAACCTGAGGTGGGGCCTGAGCAAGAGCTATTGAGTAGTTATTTGGAAGAAGTTGCTCCTCGAGCTATCGAAATGGACCGCCGTGCTCCGGGTCAAGTGGCCACCAAAGCGGCCTTAAGCGCTGCTAATCCGTCCCAGCGGGCAATATCACGTAAAGTGCTTTTAGTTATGGCACCGCCCCCACGACAAGGAAGTCGATGGAAGACAGTGCGTCACAAAATCATTGTTCCTTCCGTAGATGAAGGCGGATCCGATGGAGTCACGAACATCACCGCCGAAGCTGACATGGAGCTTCACCTTGCGGGAGACAAGCAGGCAGCTAGAACACATAATTCTCCAGTTGAACGAAAAGCCCCAGCGTTATCTGTACAGACCACAGCAATTGGAGCATTTGCGGAGAGCGAGGACTTGCCTGATGGAGCAGCGCTTACTAATATATTTTCACTTGGGACACCCAGACAACTTTCGGCTGTGGAGTTGGCTCGGCGGAACGACTTGCTAGCCCAGCTAGAGCGCGAAGCAGATCGTTCTCAGCGTCGAGCATCTTCAACACTCATCGCTTCAATGAGTCTCGGTGCCCCCCCTGCCGGACGTGAAAGTGACGGAACGTTGTGCCCCTCGCAGGCGGATCACCAGCAATTCCAAGCTTACGTCGCAGCCAACTCTGTAGTTATGAGGGGGGTCGCATCCGATGGTCGTTCAGGCGCTCTATCACCTACCCGCCCACAGCAAAATGGTCATGCGGGTGCATCACAACATCGAGGAAGAGGGGATATTGTTCGCAGCAAATTCGAGCTAGAACGGGATACGTTGCCATTTGCTGTTTCCGAAGGCAATGCACATGTACGAGAGGAGCAAGAACGACTTGCGGCCGCTATGTGTTCACCGATCAAGCGACCCCGGATGTCTGTGGCAGCCCCAACATCGCCGCCAGAGACACCCGGACGCCCCATCCAGACAGCCTCAACACTTGCACACTTACCTCAACTAGACTCGTCGCGCTTAGCGGTTGGTGTCAGTGCTGTTGTGAGGGGTATCGAAAAGCGCGGCCCTCGAAGGAATCCAAGCCGCAAGTCACGACTTCAGCTCCACAACTACAGCGTAGGTGCTTTGCAGTGTCGCTTCTACTTCGTACTGATCTTCTTATCAATTGTGTTGTCATTTCCAGACAGCTTTCGAGGGTGTGGAAGATCTCGGTGAGCCTGAGGTGAACAATGGTTCTCAGCTGCCATTTTCCCCTGTTCGAACGCCAGTTCCTCCATCTTTTGCGTCGCCACCACCTAAAGGTGTACATGGAGGCAAGGAGGTATCGAACCGTGATTATAGGCTACCGTTGATACCCGTGGTCTCCCCTATCAAAGCGAGCCCTCACCGAAAGCACGTAGCTTTCAAGTTCCAGAGCAGCAACGACAACGAGCGCGAAACTGAAACAATCTCGCCCACGGCTCATGTGCGTCAGCGTCCGTCACCGAAAACAAAACAACCAGTGTGGGAGGCTAAGACACGATCGCCACCGCGCTCGCGGAATCCCTTTTTCGCGTCTGGCCGGAACTTCCGCAAAATCCATCGATACGGAGACGAAGACGAGGACGAATCGTCCAGTGCTAAACGTCAAAAACAGGAAGAGCAAGCTGCCAACATGTACCGAGAGGTAAGACCGGAATTATTGTCTTTGTTTTCCTTGCGATAGCTAACTAACCTCGGTGCTGGATACAGCCGATGGCGGCACCCCGACGAAATGTTTTGGCCACAACCTCGGAGCTTGATGATTGAGAGCTAACTCTTGGGAATCAGGCTTCAAGAATGAAATCAGTTTAGTCACGCAAGCGGCATTATTATTCTGTTTCCCTACTCTTCTGGGCTGTTATGCTCATTCTGACGGATACCGTTGACTTCGTTCTCCTCAAGACGGTTGAGCTTTGACGATTGCCTTGAGTTTGGGAGCGGTGTCGACGGTGTGGACGAGACCATTGTACGCCCCAACAGGCTGTATGCATCAGTTGCCGGGTGCTCGTGCAGATATACCGTCGCGTCCTCGACACGGATTGAATCATACTGTTCACGGCCGAGGGACACGAAAATCTTGTCGACAACTTGCCGGGCGACCTCAAGAGCTTGTGGGGTCTGAGGTACAAGAAGGCTGGCAAGGAAGAACAACTGTACTTCGTGTCGCTGGATGAAGCCGTCTCCGTTTAAGTCGTACGCATGGAAAAGGAAGTCGACGCGACGAGTTGCGTCGCCCTTTTCGAGAGCACTGAGTGCAGCGATAAACTCGGGCCAGTCTAGCCCTCCAGAGCCGTCTTTATCAAGCACATCGAAGGCTCGATCAACGAAGAACTGGTCTTCCACGGAGAGCTGCGGTATGCCATGCCGAAGTGTTTCCTTATCGACGCCGTGCGGGTTTTTCGCCATGGAACACAGCGCCTTGAATCGAGCCCAACGAGCGAACAGCTCTGCACGTGAGTAGCCTGTCGCAGCCATGAGTGCCGACAAGTCCTGCTCCTGGAGAAACCCATGCTGCTCAGCCACTGAGAGCGTGGAACTGTTTGAATTTGGCTCTGACCGGGGACGTTGTATCAGCTGAATTTTAGGCATTTGCTGCTGGCCTTGCTGCATCGGACGAGATCTGGGTGATACTTTCGGCTGCGGTGGGGAAGCGATAAACTTTGGTGGAGCAGCAGCTCGGTTAACATGGCCGCCTCTGTTATCTGCCGTTTGCGAAATCTTCCTGTGCGCGTGAGCGATTCGAAAGCGGAGCTCTGAAGGTGTTTGTTTCACTGGCGAGGCTGGCCGTGGGCTATTATCTATTTCAGCGCTTTGAGAATGCTTGGCGATGTGCTGCAGGTGAAGGTGTTCCGTATGCATGTTGTAAGCGGAGCTGACGGACAGACGCGAGAGATTTCGCTCGGACATCGGCTTGGTACGGAGCAGCGAAAACTCTCTCATGCAGGACAAGTCCAGCAGCGTTCGACTGCGCAAGGCGTCCAAGAAGTTCGACGCTGAGCCTGCCGGCGACGTTAGCGTGAAGGTCGAAGTGTCTTCAACTTCCGACGGCATCGTGAAGGCGAACGGGAGCGTGGCGAGGCCGCGACGACGGCGTGACGTTTTCCGAGTAAAGTGATGCGTGCCATTCCAATGCGTTGAGTGCGCTGGGAAGATGTCGAGCTCCGTGTACGGTGCCGCCACTCGCGGCTGTGGTTGGGAATAACTCCGAGCAAACCGCGGCGTGGACGGATGCGGCCGTTCATCCATTGCGAAGCATCAAAGCTCTCGGTAGACTTGGGCTTTGCCAGCTTGAAGCTGGTGAAGGGCTGGACGTGCAACGCTCGACTCGACGCTATCTTTGCTTTACCTAAATCGAGGCGTTGGTGCTGGTTCTGGTCGAGTTGGTCATTTGCTGTTCGAACGCTTCAACACTTGCCCACGCCGGTCTTTGGTGGTTGGCCGTAGCTAACATGGCTACATGAACATGTACATGTAGTGGATCCCCACGACGGCACGACACCTGATCCACTTGAGGGTGCACACCCACCCGAATATTTGCACTATTGGCGTGTGATTTCGGTGGTGTCGGTGGGCACCATGAACTGCGACCATCGTCGCTAACGGTCACCTCAAAACATTGCGAGGGTCTGCAACGCTGGACTTGCTCAACAAGGTATCGCATAAGTCCACGCCCACCCTCATCCACGCCTATATCGAGCTGCTAGTGCATCCTCCTCCTCATTGATGCACTCACACCGACATTGAGCAGCCACTGGCAATGGCCTGTGCCTCCAGTGAGGCCAGAGGACAGACGACGTACGTGCGATGTGCTTCCGTTACGCGCTACGACCTTTTGCCGTTCGTGCTCCGTCCCGCGCGGCTCATTCATTCTCCATTCCAGTCCAGCGGGTGACAGTCTCCGATAGTCGACCAGGATGCAGTCGGGGCTGGTGCTGGGCGCGACATTGGTGTTGGCCGCGAATTTGGCCGCGGCGGAGCGCGCGGACTCGTTCATCACGTCTCGCTCGGGGCTGAGTCCGTGGGTGGACGTCGATACGCCCACGTCGGCCTACAATGTCACCTCGTCGCGCGGCCAAACGTGGACGCTGGTCATGAGCGACGAGTTCAACGTGGCCGGGCGCAACTTCTCCCCTGGAAATGATCATTTGTGGACGGCGCTGGAGATGCCTGACGGCGTGAACGCAGCTCTCGAGTACTACAGCATCAACATGACGGACACCGTGACCGAGTCGGACGGCCGCGGCGTGTTCCGGATCAAGGTCATGGAGGAGGACAACATCACCTTTAGGGTCTGGAACACGTACGCCAAACCGGCGGGCTTCGAGACGCACAACATGTACTACCGCTCGGGCATGGTGCAGTCCTGGAACAAGTTCTGCTTCCAAGGCGGCAGGATGGAGGCCGTGGCCCAGCTGCCGGCCACCTTGAGCTCCAGCAACCCGGACATGGGCAACGACAAGAAGCGCGTCGAGGCCAATGCGTACTACCCGACGTGGCCTGGAATTTGGCTCATGGGCAATCTGGGGCGGGCCCTCTTCTCTCAGTCGACCAGCCGGATGTGGCCCTGGAGCTACAACGAGTGCAACGAGAAGCTGAGCTCGAGCCAGAGAATCAGTGCGTGCGACGGCAGTCCGGGCCACGGACTCAACCCCCACCAGGGACGAGGAGCGCCGGAAATCGATCTGCTCGAAGGAGGCGGCATTGCCATCTCGACAAGTATTCAGGTTGCGCCTGGAATGCCGGACGACTTCCGAATCATCGCTGCGGGTGCCAGCGACCCGAGTTGGTATTGTATGTACTCTGGCTCCTGCAAGACCGTCGGTGCCAATTTCCCTGGTATCCCAACCGCAGCGTATGAGGCTCGAGGCCACGATAGTTGGTACCAAGGACTCCGCTACGCTCCAAACACGCTCTGCTCGCCAGATGGCAGCTTGATCCAGAACCCACAAGCAGTTAAGGCGAACATGGAAAAAGGTGTCACTAGCAACACTTGCTCAGGAGTCAACACGTGCCCTGCATCAAAAGACGGATACTCGGATCTAGATTTGATTGACGGTGAAGGAACAAGATACTGGGGCGTCAACGATGTCGGAGGCTGCATGCCTGTTATCAACGGATACATGGGAGCCTTCCTGTGTGATCCTGATAGCTCCAACAAGAAGTGTTCATCCCCCTTGGGTGCCGAGGAGTCGAAGAAATATCTCATGGAACCATTCGAGTACCAAATGGACGCTATCTCCGCCAATTGGCCAGTGCAGCTTGGAGCATACAGCAGCTACGTGAAATACCAGGTGGAGTGGGTCATGGGATCCGAAGGATATATACGCTGGATGCTTGAGGACGTCGTGATCTTTGAAATTCCATCCGAGTCCATTGAAAACGTGCCGCAGGATGCCGCAAAGTCCAATCCCAAAAAGATGATGCTTGAAGAGCCCATGTACATTATCTTTAACGTCGCACTTTCGACGAGCTGGGGCACGACGCCACCAAACCCGGGATCTCCGTGCCGGGGCGACGGTAGCAACGCTAAGAGCAATGCAGTGTGCGATGGTTTCCCCATGTACATGAAGATTGACTACATTCGCATCTACCAGGACCTCTCGGCAGACTCAACAATGGCAATCGGCTGTGATCCTTCTACTCACCCGACGAAGCAATGGATCGAGGATCACATTGACGAGTACGAAACGGCGGATAACAAGTGGATTGAAGTCACCGGTGGCGCTTCCTGTAAAACGGATCGCGACTGCACCGTAAGCACATCGCACATCTTGACAGGCACATGTAATAAAGGCCGCTGTGCCTGTGGGTCTTCGGGCTCGTGGGGCGGTCCACGCTGCACAATGCCGCTATCTGACACCGCTAATGGTGAGGGGTTTGGGCCACCTACGGTCATTTCGTTCCTGGTTGGTGCCTTGATCATCGTTGTCTTTGGCTTTGCAGTGTACAAGATTTTAACCGAACGGAGTAAAAAGGCAATGATTGGTGCTGGTGCTGGTGTGACGGGGCCGGTGATCCTATCCAAGATTGAGATGGATGATGTGCCACATTCAAATGGACATGCCCACCCTAGCGAAGAGAAGGTGGTGTAGACTCGTTCTTGAACTATGATCAGCGAATCGAAGCAGGGGATCGAATGACTGAGTTTGCGTGCACCTCCACTCAATATTATTTGCATTTTGCCACCTTCCGTAGATGGAGACAAGATTTCATCTGAGCGAAAATTATTGATTAATAAGTAGCAGAATAGTTTGTAGGGAAAGTCTTGCGAAAAGCATTGAAACTAGGAAATTCAATACAAAGCATCTATCGAGGACAGACTTGTAGCATTTCTTACTCGGAATCGCCATCGTGGAATGTACCAGACAGAATCTTCTCTTCCTTGCCCTGTTCTTGGCTTCAACAGTAAAGCACAATAATCAGCAAGATCACTTCTAGTGCGTTACTACCCAGCAACAGGGAGACTCACTTGGAGAGCTTTGGAATGGTCACATTGTTGTCCAGCTGGTTCTTTGACTGAGCCTTCTCCCTGTCGACGTTCGGCGCGAAGTCGCGGTCGGATCCAGTAAAGATACCCTTCACAAACGCAGAGTACCCAGGAAAACCATCAATTGGGCAGTTCATCAGTAAAACTCCGCAAAAATCACATACCTTGGTAACCGGACTAACAATCGGCGCCTGCACGAACGGGTTCTCCGTGGCATTGTCTCCAGTCGATCCTTGGAAGGCGTTCCACGTCGGCTGGTGTACAATGACCGCCGGTTTTTCTGCCACAACAATCACCACAAAACCCATTCGTCAGTCTTCTTCAACCACAAAACACACTAAACACACACACACACACACACAAAATCCACGTACTGGCAGCCGCAGTCTGCAATCCATGCAAAGACTGTCGCACTTGTGCCTTTTCACTGAGCAGCTCCAGCCTCGTGCGCTTGGTGTCTTGCTCTCTCTCCACCACGAGGCGGCTCTCGGAACTGTAGGTGTGGCGATTGGGCAGCGGCGGCAGGAAGCTCGGCACGTGGGGTGGCAGTCCCTCCCGCCTGCCGATCTTGGCCTGCTCAATAGTGTTTCCAGAGATGTCTCTCTTCCTGGCCGGGAACGCCGGGACATCTCTCGGGAACGGTCTCTTGGCCGTCTCCAGGGTCTTCACCAGGTCCTTGATCTCCACGGGGGCCGGCTCCAGGTCCTGCAGGGCCTGCGCCACGTCCGTGGCGTTGGGCTGCGTGCGTCCTGCCAGCTCCGCCACGTCCTTGGACGCTGCTCCGATGCGTTGGATGTCTGCAAAACACTTCGGTCAGCGACGTGCCCCCCAATAACATTGGCCAATATATTGCAAGCACTGGGCGGCGTACACCTGGCCAGGATCTCCGTGAGCGCGTCCGCCGCCGACTTCTGCACGGCGTCGAAGCCCACGCCACGCGCCACGTGCGCCACGCTCATCACCGACAGGTTGCGCGCGAACAGGTCGCCGCTCGACAGGCCCGCGCCGCCCAGCGCGTCCAGGCCGCCGTCCGCCTTCTTGCTCATGCTCACGCTCGTGCCGCCCGGGGCCGCGTGCGGCGCCTTGCGCGCCTCCTTCTTGCGCGCCGCCGCGTGCGCCGAGGCCGCGCCCTTGGGCTTCGCGGGCGACGGCGCGGGCGCGGGCGTGCCGGTCGCCACCATAATTGACAGTGAGTGCCCTGTAGTGGGCGCTGGACTCAGCAATGTATTGGGCGTAATTTACGAGGCGCAAGTTCACGGCGCGTTAATTTCGAAGGGAAACTGGCGAACGTCATATTCCTATGTAGAGATTTGGAGGTACCGGCACCTTCCGCCTCGGCTGGAGCTGTCGCCTGAGTTAAGCCTAACCTCCCTTAACCCCTCCAGACCGGGAGCCCGAAAGAACATCAAAAACTGCACATGCAGCGTAATTAGACTTGGGGGTTGTATACAAAAATGGTTAGGGTTCCAGGGAGTTATCCTGCCGGTGACAATAGCAGGCTAATCGTGCATACCGACAGCTTAGCAGGCACCCAGTCGTTTCCCCAACCTGAATAACACGAGAAATAGACTGGGCAATCACCCAAACCCGCCAAACAGAAACTGAAGTCATTGCTACTCCCATTTTCCAAAATTCTGAAATCAAACTTCCTATACTGAAGCACAAGTGAAAAGTTGGGATGTCACCCCGAAGCTTAGAGCAAGCTCGTGATGGGTCTGCACATATTCTATGCACAATACAAAAATCAAGTGAAATCGATAGCCAACTCACGCAATCCGATTGCGCACTTGATAATGCGTGAAAAGATGCTGCGTATGATGTAGATCGGGATGGGACCTGGGCGAGAGCCAGGAGAAAGTGTGCAACCAACGCTCACCTTCAGCATATTCTGTAGACACAATGATTACTCCATGCGAGACGGGAGCACATTCATCAACTGCTTCCTGCATTATTCAGTTTAATGCAGTCTAATATGCAGCTTAGTGACTACAGACCTGTGCGACGCCTCTTTGTCGATGCAGGAGTTCCTGGTGTTGAAGGTGTTCCCGGGGCAGTCGCGTCTGTTTGTCGGCAAACTCGGATAGGCTTCGCGCCTTCCACTGGGGCCAGATTTCCATTAGCCCACTCCTTGTACCAGATATCCCAGCACGTCATGGTCACCCCGCGCACCTTCCGTCGGGCCCTCATGCACAGAAATATCGGTCCCAGCTCATTGCAGCCACCGCAGAAGTACGTCGTTGTGGAGGCGCGCTGCTCGTCGGAGCACAGAGCGGAGCAGACCTTGCAGGCGCGCTGCCGGCGCTTCGCCTGTGTTCCTTCATTACGCCACTCGTTCACTTGGCGTGCTGTGTGGGTCGAAGGCGGGCCTACACCAACGGGGATAGGTTCGTAGTTGGGCGTGGCTGGCGGCTACTGCGTCCCGAAGGTGTTTCCTTCGTACATGTCGGTCGCTTGAAGCTGGCAAAGCTGTATGTGGAGTTTGATCATGTACTTGACATGTGTCAACGGGTACCACTCCTTGTTCTTGTGGTAGGCCTTGTGGACGATGTAGCCGTTGACAATGGCCAGGTCGATCAAACCCAGCACCAGCGACTTGTAGTACTTTTTGAAGCGGAGCGCGCGTTGCAAAGAGTAGCGCTGCAAACGCAGCTGAACGTGAAGGTCCACACACCCCATGAAGGCGTGGTAACCTTTGACGACCCGTGGGCACGGCACCTCCACCTGTTCGGCGCCATCCCGGCGCCCAACTCTGTCTATTTCATGGCTCCCGCCAGTGCAAAGAAAATGCACTGGTCGGGAGTCCCACGAACTGATTGCTGCCATGTTTGGAACCAGCTTCGACCGAGCGATCTTGAATGAGCATCGCGGAATACTAGCAGGTCGCGTCTTCTTATTCTCAATGACTTGCTTGCAGTAGCCTAGCCGATCCGTCAGGATAGTGCCCACGCAATAGAACCCCATCAACAGTAGCTGAATGGCTAAGGCCACGGACGTGTAGAAGCGGTCAACAACGACTAACCGCATTCCTTGCTTCCGTGTGTCAGCCCCAAACACCTCCAGCAAGTTCCTCACAATGGCAGCATATCCTGACTTCATTCTGGTTTGTGCTCGTCGCTGGCGTGTTGCTTTTTGCCACAGTAAACTTCAAAGCTGTACATATGCAGCATAGAGAAACACAAAATCAGAATCAGTAAGGTGCATAATACAACACAGTCGGATTGAAGGGCCAAAAAACATACCGAATGCAGTACGCTGTGACTGCACTGCACAACATGAACAACTTCGTGCCCCACTTGTGCGGCTTGTCCTTCATGTAGACTCGCATCTTGTTGAAAGACGAGCGGCTTGGTAGAACAGCTTCGTCAAATGCCAAATGGGATGGAGCAATGTACCCTCGTGCGAATGTCCTTTGCAGAACTTCCACCACCTTTCGGATCTTCCATGCTCGGTCGGTCTGGGCCCTAACGTTGCTGTTCGAGTCGAAATGGAGATTACGCGAGATCTCCATGAAGCGGTCACGGGAAAGCACTGAGCCAAAGCTGCCGCGTGAGATTGCCCCAACATCAGTAGTCTTCCTGTGGTTGGCCAACTTCTCGCGATTTGGAGCAATGGTTCTAGCAACCAGCAAACCAATGAATTGACAGAGCTCGTGGGGCATGATTGGCTTCATTGTTTCCATGTCATGCTGGATGTCGCGACGTGTCTTGCGAGGTAGATCGGGATTGCGCCGCTGCTTCTTCCGATACCGCTGATAAGCTTCGTCAATTCGCCGTGGTAGCATCTCGCGGTGGTATTCGTTCGAGCACGCAGCAATGTGCACCGGTAAGAAGTAGAAGAATAGTACAACAGGAGAGTCGCCCTTTCGATACGCCTCAGCAGTCGGGCCAGAGTAGCCTTGTCGCAATCCTGGATAGCTGTCAGCGTCGTCGACTGGCTCGTACGGAGCCATCAGGTGCTGGTGAATGTCAGGTTCAACCACGTCCTCCCACACTGTAGCTGTCATGCTACGCAACACAGGGTCCTTCAAGTTTCCAGCCAACACTTGATTCTCTCCGCCAAAACATTCCAGGAAATTCTCCGCAATAAAAAATTCGGCAGCGATCTCGTTCTCAGTCTCTTCAGGGTCATCGGCTACGTCTTCAGGTAAGCAGTGAGCCTCCCGTCTTTGCCGGACTCGTACTCGCCAGTTTCAACGTCGTCTTTCTCCGCCTTATCACCAGATTCGATGGCTCCATACTGACCACTGGCGTTTGTTTCGATACTGTTTAGGTCGTCGTCGTTGTCCGCCAATAACTCAGTCCCCCGTGCAGTAACCTCAGCCTCCTCGTTGCCCTCATCGTCTACAATAATCCACGAAAACAACACGTTAGTTTGCAGGATATAATGCACGATATGGTACAGCATAACATGCATCTTAGCATGCTGCATAATATTCACGATAGTATTCATTGTAACAGTCAGCATAAGATGCAACATACCTTTGTTTGTGTGGTGTAGCGGAATCAGCAAATTCAGCGAGATTGCTGGATCCAACTTCCCAACTTTGCCCGAACACCAACTAACGGAGGGGGTCCCCCGATGACCCGTGATCTGTGCTGAACTTGTTCACCTTGTGTACCCGTCGGTAGGGCTAGATTTTGCTCCTCTGGTAACTGGTGGAGAGTCCAAGTGTTGATGAGTGAATATCGTGGCGAGACTTGGGGATCTTGGCATGTAGGGTGGAAATCCTCACACTACTCGCGGTATAATGCCCAGATCCAGTGGTTTTCCGGCTTGGATCTGGGGGGGGGGGCGTGGATCCAATACCCTGGATCTGGATCCGGCCCTGGGTTGCCTTGTAGGGTGTCCCTTGCCTTTCGTGTCTTCCTTCTTGTGCTTGCCGCTTCCTATAGCGGGATCTTGGGTCTTGAGAAGCGAAGGATCCCCCGGCCAAGCAGTAAACTCCGGTAAATCAATATTATCCACTTAGACTATGGATCACTAGTAGGTTGGATCTAGCCAATATATTATCCAGATATAATACCCAACAATAGATCTCCAATAGACTATCTCCGTACACCTTGGGGGCCAATATAATTCCCGATTCAAGGCGAAGAGGAAGGCACTTGCGATGTCCAAGGCATTCGGTTCTGATTTATAGTTATGTCCTATACCATCCTATATCCTATCATCCCATCTCATCTTGCATCCCATCTGGCTTCAAACACTTCCTCTACCCTTGCTAAGTCCTCCATGTCGTATACATCATGTTGTAGAGGCCCGATCCAGCCGCCAAGCTCCAGATCCACTTATTACATCTTAGATTCATCATGTCAGATCCAGATCCCCCAGCCGCTCGGATCTAAACTTAGAACTCATGCCCCTTGCTTCACCATACGTTCGTATGTCCAAACCCATCTATCCGACTTCTGGGTTTAGATCCGTCCAAATCTAGATCCAAATCCACTAGATGTCTAGATCCAATTTCACTCGTGGATCTAGACTCCCGACCACTTGGATCCAGGAGCTGCCCTTGTCATCCGTCCTCTGCCCCTCACTTGTATGCTTGTTAGACTTGTCAGCTCCCTTCCATTTGTCCGCAATCGCCCCGGCACAGTTCAGTACTTCGATCCGGGCCATCCGTCACTATTATGAACCAATGGCATGGTCCGGATCCGTCAGCGCCAATCTCGGAAAGTGCCACTTCTCCACATCTGCATCACTTGACTCAGCAGGGTAAGCCGTATTGACGATGATGTCTGCGAATTGAGGAGATGCCGCGATGAGCTCCGTCGCGGTGGTGCGACGACCCCGTGGTGGTGTTCTTGCCAACGCGTCGGACATCACGTCAAGCGAACGTCTCGCCGATCGGCGCGCCAGTTGCTTCCCGGAGGATCCGCGATGACCAGAGGTTGACGGCGTCGCCGACCGGCGCGATGGCGTCGTCTCCATGGCGTCGTCGTGATCAACTACAGCTTGAGCGGCTGATTGGGCCGCATTTTCAGCTTGCGCTGTGACAGCAGCACCTGCGCGGGCAGCGGCTGCTTCTTCGCGGGCTGCAGCAGCGTCGATCTCAGCGCCATAGATTAGCCGCACGACCTCGGCGGCAGCTGCCAGTTGGCCGTCTCCGGGGGCCCCACGCGCAGCAGGAACGGGAACGCGTACGCTCTTACACAGGACTGCACATGATCGCCAACATAGTTAGTGTAGGCTCAGCAGTAACAATCCAATGAAACATACCGTTTGCGTAGTATTCCAGTACTGCTACCTCCCCGCGAAAGTGGTCCACGCATTCCTTTCCGCTCAACTCGCAGCCTGACCGGATGTAGAAGTAGCGATCATCCAGGCTGCGCCTGGGGGGCGGTTTGCGCGTCCAGCCTTCAGCCTTCAGCTCACGCCAGACCGACTTGAAGGACAGGTCACGCGCCGTCACCTCGCTGTTCCGCAGAATCTTGCCTCGCGGTCTCACCATCTTGGCCGCAAACAACTTGAGCCCTCCGCGCGCATATTCCCGAATGAGGCTGATTTGGAAAATGCGGGAGGGGACCGAGTGCCTGCAGGCCAGTCGTTGGGTGAAGTGGTCTACAAAACCTCGTAGAAATGATACAATACAGGGACAGTCCTAGTTACCCGCCATTTCCAATAAGCCAAATTTTGACAAACACTTGTTTTTGTCCACGTGCGAATAAAAAGGCACGCACAGAAAATCAACAACGTCTTATCTTAAGGTTTGTATGCCCTTGTTGCGGGGGAAAGGACACCAATACAAATTTCAAGTCAAAAATCGCTTAAACTGCATATATGCAGTTTAAGCCTTCAAATCTATGCTGCATTATGCAGCATCCGGTTTGGAGGGGTTAACAAGTTTTTTTCTAACAACCTTCGCTGACCTCCTAACCTACTCTTAACCTCCCACTCAACCTCTTCAGATCCTCATACAAAACCAAGTAAAAAAGCTTGATCCCGACAATGGTGGTCACTTCGATCCCGACGGAATACAAGAAGGTGAAGTGGAAGCATGGAAGAGCTCCGCTCACCAGACCCGATTGCCAGGTTGGCGCGGCTTCCTCCGACTCTGGCCAAGACAAATACAGCATCTTCCAGTGTTAGTCACAGCTCTAAGAAGGCTGGTTTAAGTCAAGATCCTCCGTCTGTGTCTAGAAGGCACTCAAGCAGAAAAACAAGCTCTACAGAGCTCGACAAGGACGCCAGTCACGATCAGATACGCAGTGCCTACAACTTTCCTCAAACCCGTGCTAGCGTGACAACTCCAAGCGCGTAGATTGCCAGCTCTTCTATCAGCAAGCGCGAGGAAATCGGTCAAGTGCCAAACAATCTTCAAGCACCAAGCGAAAAAAAACACGAACAAGCCCGCGCCCCGAAGTGACAGCCAGCGCCTCCAGACGAAGCCCTACCACCAGCCAACGGCAGCATCCTGAGCAAGTGGCATCGGAACGTGACCCGAATTCAGAGCTCGCTAAGCGCTGGCGAGTTGTCCCGAAACACAATACACGACTTGAATCCCCTCCTCCCAGACTGTTTACGACGAGACGTCAGCGGCGCCTTGACTTATGGCAATTCGCGCAGCTTGTCCCCAACCCCGCTTGCTGGTATCTGTCGGATGAGGAGTTTGACAACAGCAATGCTATATATGCATACTGCAAGAAGTGCAGGACGTCTCTCACTTTTTCAGTTGGGAATCACAAAGTGACGGAGCATATGACGGAGTATCATAGTCGCGAGCTGGCAGAATACGCATCAGCAAAAAAGTTGCAACACCGACTGGAGGATGATTTCGCCGAAGTTGCCGTTGAGCTCCGTACAATCACCGCCGAAGAACAAAAGGAGCTCAATAGGCTATTGGCAAAATGGATTGCAAGCCACTTTCGCCCGCTGGTTTTGGTGGAAGACAAAGAATTCATTGAATTCATTGCGTTTATCACGGAAACATTGTCCCAAGTCAAAGTAAAAACACCAAAGCGCCACCGGTTGCGGGGATGTGTCGTTGAATTTGCCGCTGAACTCCGGATCAATGTCCGCGATGATATTAAGCAGTTCTGTGTGTACTTTTCGATCACTAGTGACATTTGGTCAACTCGTAATGCGCGGAGTTACATCGCGTTTACACTTCACTACGTGACGTTCAACTTCCACCCTCGTAACTGGACTTTGGAGGTAAAGGAACTTCCAGGCATTCACACCGGTGAAGTCATTGCTGAAGCGCTGGATGAAATCATGCAAGACTGGGAGCTTCAAAATGATTTTGTACCCATTTCATCAGGGATTCTGGGTCCAATATTGTCAATGCCGGTAAGACCATGGACATCTACCACGCCCCCTGCATGGCTTCCGAAATTCATCTTGTTCTATTAGGGACAATGTCATCGCAAAAGAAGTCCTCGCAAAAGTCAAAACCAGTTTGGGCTTTGATTGTTGAGAATGAGGCGAGTGCGATTGCTGCCGAGCACAAGATAGACGATGATCTGAACAAAGACGAGAGGGCCGATATGGAGGTAATTCGTGATAATGCCGTTCTTGAACTTGCTGATTTTATCGACACGACTTTGGCTACCCTAGAAAAGGATGGCATGCAATCCATGCGGGAGATCGTGCAAACTTTCCGCTCATTGGCTGTGTACTTTCGCCGATCCACCAAAGCTCACAGTTGCCTGGAAGTCATCCAAAAGGAAAATAACCCTCGCGCCACGGCTGTCTACCCCATTGTCGATTGTCCAACTCGTTGGAATAGTAGTTGGCTTATGCTGAATCGGTGCGTCACTCTACAGCCATCTTTGTATAAATTCTTCGAGTATTTATTCTCCGATGAGGGCCGGGTGGAGTTCAATGACATTCGAAACAAGCTGGCGAAGCCTAAACATCAGGAATGGCTGGCGATCAAATGTCTTTGTGTCTTGCTGCAACCGTTTGCATCCGTCTCGACTTGGCTCGGTGGCCAAACCTACCCAACGCTCTCACTCGTCACGTCTGCAATCGCCGCTCTTGAAGAGGCTATGAACGACAGTCAGTTGTTTGATGGAATTTTGAACTCAGCGGGAGGAGAGGCCTACGTCGATGAAGTTTGGGTGGCAATGAAAGATTGTCAGGCAATTATAAAGCGGTTGTTTGACACACGCTTCGCCAACTTGAAGTCTATAGACCTGAATTGGATTGCATACTTAGATCCCCGCGTGGCCAGCGAAATGAATCACTTAACACCTGAAACCGAGGAAAGCGCACGCACTCAACTTCTCGCCGCGGCTGCCGAGTTTGCCCCTGAGCAGGCCACTTCTACAAATAACGCTGCCTCTCCTGGAACGACTAAGAAAGCTCCTGACCGTGGTACTAGTCGCATGTTCGGCAAGAAGAAACGAGCAGCTGTACCAGCGAACAGAATCTGTGTGCGGGAGTTTAACGAATATTTGGCGGCTGTCAGACTGTTGGACGCTGCGGAGGATACGAAATTTAGCACCTTTGACTGGTGGCGGGTGAAGAAGGGGTCGTATCCTATCCTCAGTAAATTGGCACGCAAATGGCTCGGAGCAGTGGCAACACGCGTTCCGTCAGAGCGAGCTATTTTCTACGAGTGGCAATATCATCACCACCAAGCGCAGTTCATTGACACCTGACTTGGTTAGGGATCTTGTATTTATTGCTGAGAACACCCACAGGAAGAAGCCGCTCCGTTGTGAGAGTGACAGCGTATCGGAGACGATCTTAGTGCAGGAGGATCAATGATGACCTTAACATTACACGTTACATACATCGATATTTTCTGTTGGTTGAAAAAAATAAGCCCATGAACTGCTTACTCTTGCAGATATTTCCATTCCCGTCCACAAGGATGGAGCTTAGCGATCGTGGTAGCCAAGTTGTGTCGAGCTCTTCTTCGTTTTCGCAGCAGGAGCAGCAGACATGTCCGTCGTCGTCGACTTCTGCTGCGATACCTCGAGCCCAGGAAGTTGTCCTTGGACATCGCCTTCACCTTCATGTCGTTCGTGTCGTCCTTATTGCCGCTCTGGTGCTAATGATTCTTAATTGAACAGTGCCACCACTAATAAACCATAAAGCACCCACAAAGGTCAGCAACTCCTCAAATAAAACCCCCTCTCAATAAAGGGGTGTTTGGACGCACCTCCTTTCGTCGCGATCATGCGCAGCTTACGGTCCTGCACGGTCGTCGTGTGATTGGGCACGGTCATGTCCTTTTGATCGCGCTCGTTCTTCTCTGCGGCACATTGTAACACGGTCTTGCTCTCCTTCTTGTCTCGTCCATGCGCGTGGTGGTGCGCTTGACCAGGATGGTCTGCGCGTCCTCGGCCACGTTCTGGCCCAGGATATTGCTCATGACGTCGCCTATGCCCACGGCATCGTGGGTTTCTTCATTGCCATCACCTTCGTCGTCGGGGCTCTGGGACTCCACTTAGAACGTTGAGGCGGTGTGGCACGCTGTCTGTGTAGCATACTCTATCTTGTTCTGTATGTTGTCTAGACCGCCGGACCGCTCGTCCAGCTTTTGCTTCCTTCTACTTGGTCTCCGTTTTGTCTGTGACCTCTTTCTGGCTGCTTCTCCTACGCCTATACATCCAGCGTGAGCTCCGCGAAGACCATCCTCCTTCCGAGCTTCTACGCAACGTGCCTTCCGAGCTTCTACGCAACGACGCCCGGCGCATTCGTCCTTGGTTGCCTTGGACTTGGGTGAAAAGGCAGTTCACGATACTAGTAGTTTGTATAGGCGGTTGAACTGTGTGTACCACACAGAAAGAGGTTGGCGCAGTTACAGGTGAGGTAGCCTCCAGCCCCAAGCGGTCGAGCCGAGACCGGCGGGTCCAAAGCCGCTTCGGCATAAGGTAACTATTCCCTTTGAAGGGAAGGAGGGAGAGAACCTCCAATTCTGGGTTCGAGTGGTAGAGCTCGCGATGGACGCGGCTCTCGTCATGAGCGAGCGACTACGCGTCGCTTTTGCCCTCTCGCATCTTAGCGGTCGGGCTAAGACTTGGGCGTATACCCGAGAGGCGACATCGCCTGGATATTTTTCATCCTGGTCGCAGCTCTGTGAGCAGCTGCGAGCCGCGTTCCTTCCGGCGAACTACAAGTATCGCCAGCGCTCACGCTTTCTTGCCTGCAAGCAAGGTAAGCGTGAGCTGCATGAGTATATCCAAGAGATGCGTGTACTCACCGCGGCTCTCGTGGGGAATCCTCTACCTGAACACATCAAAGTGACTGTGTTCATGGATGGCCTGAGAGTTGGCCTGGCACGCACGCAGCTGTTCCGCGTGCATGCCAACACGATGGAAGAGGCGATTTAGATAGCTCTTCAAGAGGAGTACAGCCATCCACAGGCTCGTACTCCGGCCACTGTCTGGCAGGGCAACTCTGCGCCAGTTAGTGCGCAGGGTGGTAGCCCAGACAATGGGGCTACAAGTGGACCTGTTCCCACGGAACTGGGTCTAGCCGAGCAGCGAGATATCCGCTGCTTTGGCTGTGGAAGGCTGGGGCACATGAAGCGTGTCTGCCCAGCCAGAGGACGACAGAAGCCGTCCTTCGGGAAGTCCTCAGGCTCAAAGGGTCGCGTGCAGCTGCCGCGACCCACGAGCCAGGGAAATGTAGGACACCAGTAGGAGCGGGCGTCCTACTGGGGAAGATCTAAGGCTTCATGATGGGCGTGTGGGAGGCACACGCCATGGATGCTTAGCCGCTGAGAGTCTCGGAACTCTCGAGCCGAGGAAGAGCAGTGACAGACGGCTGGTTGTACACGGTCGTGTATGGGGGTACGAGTACCCCATCCGAATCTTAATTGATTCGGGGGCGTCAAAGAATTTCGCACGCCGTCAGTCGGTGGCAAGAAATGCCGACAAGTTTGCTGACGCCCTGAGGGAGAACTCGGGCGCCGGGCCAGTCTCAGTGAGATTCGCCAATGGAACCTTGGTGGAGGTACCAAGGGTCCTGATGGATCTGTCTGTCCATTTCGAGGACTTTGACAATACAGAACGGTTCATTGTCTCGAGATGGACAAGTATGACCTGATCCTGGGCATGCCATGGCTTGAGAAGCATGAGCCCTGGATCGATTTGCGCGGCAAAGCCATTGGGGCTAGTCGGCCCGCTCTTTCTGACAGAGCTTTGGTGAGTCATGTACCCACCTCTGTCAAGAGCAAGGGCGTCCGTCAGGACCGCCAGGGAGCTTCAGCACCCGAGGTGTTTATGGGAGTCGCCGAGTTGTTCGGCGTTCCCCAAGAAGTCACAGTGGACTCTCTGAAGGAGAGCGCGGAAGCGCCTCCAGGTGTAAAACCGAGTGAGCCTCGAGAGGCATCACGGTCGGCTTGGGCTTCATGCCCTGCGTGTGGGACTACTAAATCAGTAGACCCCGACACGGGTAGTCGTCGCGCCGTACGGTCTTCGACAGATAAGGTGCTGCGGGCTGCACACCAGGTGGGTAACTTAGTTCCACCAGAGCAAGGGATCTCCCGAAGGGAGCCCAGCGTGGGTAGCGTAGTTCCACGCGGAGTTAGAAAGCCTGGGAGGCAGGGGACACAGCCTTCAACGTGGGTAACTTAGTTCCACGTGAGCCGGTAAAGACTAAGCAAGAAGGGAAGGTCGGGGAAGACGCTTCCTGTGTGGGTAACATAGTTCCACACAAAGCCAGTATGTCGCACGATGCCCGAGATGAGGCATCGTCGGGCGTGGGTAATATAGTTCCACGTCGGGGCCGGCGCCGTAGACGTCGACTCCGCAAGTCGGGTCTGCCGTCGCAGACCGGAGTCGCTTAAGGCGACTCGGAGCCGAAGGCCAAGGCTCCTCAGACGCGGTCGTCAGACGGACACTATCACGTCTTTGATAGTGAGACCGGTCTCCGTGTCAAGGCAGACGCCGTCCTGTTGGAGGCACTGCCTGAGGTTGCCGAACTTCTGAACCTCGAAGTGATGTCGTTGGACGACTTCTGGGCCGACTTAAAGACCGGGAAAATCGCGGAGATGGTGCTCCTACGACCGGAGCCCACTCCCGAGGAGTTGAACTCCTCCTCAGGCATGGACGAGGATGTCCTGGAGGCGCCTGGGCTCTGAGATCCTCCAGAACCTTAAGGATCCGGTGTATCCTTGTACGAGGACGTGGTGTCCAAGGACCCACCGTCTCATCTCCCACCAGATCGAGGCATTAGGCACGAGATCGATCTCGTGCCAGGCATAACGTACTGTGTCACAAGGCAATGACCCCTGCCACGAGAGCAGCGTGAGGTCATCGATGCCTTCTTTGCCGCGAAGGCTAAGGCGGGCATGGGGCGGGAGTCGAAGTCTCCGCACTCATCGCCTACCTTCTGTGTTCGGAAACCGAACGGGAAGTGGCGGCTGGTTCACGCTTATTACAAGCTGAACAGCGCCATGGTGCCGGCCCAGACACCAATCCCCAGAAAGGATGTGTTGTTAAACAACATGACCGGTTGCACGCTTTATAGCGCGCTGGATCTGATAGACGGATACTGCCATCTCCTGATGAGGGAGAGTGATAACCCTCTTACGGCGGTTAGTACGTCGAGTGGTATGATCTGGGAGTGGCTGGTTATGCCGCAAGGGCTTTCGAACGGCCCCAGCGAATTTTAATCGCTTGGTCACACAACTGTTTAGACCGTTGTGTGCGTTCGCACAGACGTACTTTGACGACATATTCGTCCACAGCCGTGCCGAGAACGACCAGACGGCTATGGAGGTGCACTTGGGGCACCTCCGTCGAGTGTTTGAGGTCATGCAGGCTATCAAGCTCTATGTCAACATCGACAAGTGCGTCTATGGCGCTGAGGAGATCAAAGTACTCGGCTGCTTTGTCAGCAGTGCTGGGGTCCCAGCAGACCCAGAGAAGGTGAAGGCCATAGCTGCTTGGCCGACACCTAGGTCCCAGAAGGACCTTCGGATGTATTTGGGCTTGGCCAACTATCTTCATAAGTCTTCATAAGTATAGTGCGGGGTACGCAGGTCTTGCAAAACCCCTGTCGGACCTTCTCAAGAAGGACACCAACTGGCGTTGGGAACATCAACACTAAGAGGCTTTTGACAGCATCAAGGCGAGCTTACAGCCTGCGCCTATCCCGGCTCTGCCAAACGAGTCAAAACCATTCAGCGTAGTCTGTGATGCTTCAGACTACGCTATTGGCTGCGCTTTGCTGCAGTCCGATGAGGATGGACACGAGAGAGATATCTCGTTCCAGTCCAGGCAGCTCAAGGCTGCCGAACGGAATTACCCTGTTCATGACAAGGAGCAACTTGCCATGAAGTACACTCTTGTCAAGTTCCTGGTGCACCTCCTGGGCTCTAGACCTTTTGTGGTCTATACAGACCACGCGTCCTTGCGGGCAGCCACGAACTCGCCGCATTTGTCGCAGCGAATTGCTCGTTGGCTGTCATTCTTCGCGGAATACAACTTCCGCGTTGATTACAAGCCGGGTAAGCTCAATGTGATTGCCGATGCACTGTCGCGCAGACCCGACTATGAGCTGGCTCATACTAGTCGGATCACAACGGATCTTTACGATCGGATACGCTTAGCATATCGAGATGATGAGAGCTTTGCCTCTCTGGCGCGATTCTTCGCTGCAGGCGAATACGCCAAGGTGAAATGGCTCTCGCCGCGGTAGAGAGCCCGGCTCCACCGCTTTGAGTGGGCAGATGGTCTGCTCCACTATCGCGTGGAGCCCGGTGATCCTCCTCGTGTCGTCGATCCAAACGACGAGGATCGGAAGTTTGATATACTTCAGGAGGCGCATGATGCGCCCTCCAGTGGACATTTAGGTCGGGAGAAGACCTTCTTGTCTGTCTCCCAGACCTTTTGGTGGCCCCACCAGTACAAGTGGGTTGCCAGGTATGTGAAGACATGTGAAACAGGTCAGCGTGTTAAGCCTTTCGGCCACGCGTCGGCTCCGTTGCAGAGCCTTACAGTCCGGTTGGACTGTTGGAAGTCGATGAGTCTCGACTTTGCCTTCGGTCTTCCAGCCGATGAACACGGCAACACCGGGATCTTTGTAACGGGGCCAAGCTGGCCGGGCCCTCCCCTTTCTGGGAATAAGGAGAACTGGCAGTCAGAGACTGATTGTTACGGGGCCAAGCTAGCCGGGCCCTCCCCTTTCTGGGAATAAGGAGAACTGGCAGTCAGAGACTGATTGTTCTCCTTCGTGTCTGACACACCAGCTGTGTGTCACACACCCGGACCTCCGAATAGAATATTCCGTCGGGGCGTCTCCGGGATGTCATATTCCTGCCCGAAGGGTCGGCCATACTTAAGCGGTTAGGGGTCCCTCAAGCCAGT
>BSXT01001037.1:0-35941 GCA_030267785.1 Phytophthora fragariaefolia | reverse complement strand
ATCAACTCTGTTTATTTTTGGGACGGAGGCGGCGGCCATCCGTCTTCTTGTGAACCACTCAAATCTAAGTCGATATCTGATTGGCTGAAAGGGGTCTGGCTCCCCACTTTCATCCAATCCGGTAATGACAACGGGGCACACGCTAGCCGTGTGCCCGTACCTACTTTTGTGTATGTATCCATATGTAACCTTCCTACTTATGTAACTCTCTGTATCAGCCCGTTACAGATTTTGTCGATAGCCTTGCAAACTTACTAAAGTGATGCATAATCCATCATTTGGCAACAATTATTTGATTTACTCAGTAACTGGGTTAGAGACCTAA
Source organism: Phytophthora fragariaefolia (assembly GCA_030267785.1). Classification (NCBI taxonomy): domain Eukaryota; phylum Oomycota; class Peronosporomycetes; order Peronosporales; family Peronosporaceae; genus Phytophthora; species Phytophthora fragariaefolia. The sequence goes on along the minus strand of BSXT01001037.1, from coordinate 35,616 downwards.
TAGACCCTTTATTATGTCAACATGTTATTCCGATTTAGCAGTACCACGGTGCAGATGGGGGGTGCATTCCACCAGCAGCGCCACCCCACCAACAGCACAACCCCACCGGGGTCGAGTTGCATCTCCCCGCCTCCTCCAGCTTGCCGTCCGCGCCGCCGTCCTCCAGCTCCTTGTCGTCATCGCCCTCCTGCATCTCCTCGCCCTTCTCCTGCTTCCCGCCCTCGCCCCCTCCTTCCGCTCGCCTTCTCCACTAGCTGTCGTCCCTCCCCCTGTTCACCGGCCCCCTCCTGTGCGGTGGCCTCCTCCTGCTCGTCGGTCTCCTCGTGCTCGTCTCCCTCCTACCGCCCACCGGCCTCCTTCCGCTGGACGGCGAGCTCACGTTTCCCGTCATCTCGCTGCTGTCCTCCGCCGCTGTCGCCAGACGCAACCACCAGCCCCCACCCCCGCCCTTCGAAGTCCTACACGGGCCGCCGCCGTCCTCCGACGCACCAATCCCACGACGGCCTCCGCCGCATCAGCCGTCCCCCGCCTCTCGAAGCCGTCCGCCGCCGCCATCCTCCAGCGCGCTGCCTTCGCCTTCTCCACCAGCTTCCCCCCTACCAGCTCGCCGACCTCCTCTTGCTCGCCGATATCCTCCCGCCCGCCGACCTCTTCTCGATCGCCGCCATCACCTCTCTCCGCCACCCTCCTCCAGCTCGCGATGTGTCTTGCCAATTGGCCCCGGTGTAGTCCACACAGGAGCCAATTGACATTTGACCAATAAATGCATCGTTCTACTTAAAATGTATTTCTACCAATCATGATGCTGTAGGCAAGTGTCGGCCGTTGTCGGCACCGTCTCGCTATGGAAGCAGCATGTGCTCTGCGTCGAAAGAGTGTGTCAGTTCGTGATTCCAATTCCGTGTCGAACGCCTGCACCCCTGAATTATCCGGATTATAAAGTGACGATTGCAGCGAACAACATGAAACTTTCTCTTTTTTAAGGCTCTACCGTAGGGCTTCAACGATGGAGTCGTGCACCTCAGTGTTCGACGACCAATTCCGTTGTTTCGGTGTTCTGTCCCGGCCCTCGCGAATGCGATGAATTCGTAGCTGTCGTTATCGAGTCGGCCGCAGCCAGCCTTGACGGCGGCCAACGTGAACGTCATCGGCACCACCGCCGGGGATTGTCAGCTTGAAGCCACTTGGGCTCACAAGTCGCAGGCCACCTGGCTGGTCTATTGTCGTGTCGCCACGCTGGCCTGATTCGAGCTCCTTCCAATCATGGCGCTGTAGCCACCTCTCCTTGCCTCGGTCCAGCGGTGGTGCCAGAGCTGTCACCGCCCGCGGGCTTTCGACGCAAGTGCCGACTGCAACCCGCCCACGTTGCGGCTGGGGGCGGAAGCACATGGCCAGCTCGCGCCATCCGCGCACACTATTGCGATACTCGCCGCATGCGTCTCCGCCAGCCACCACGAGGGGGATTCAGCAATTCAGCGCCGTCGCCATCTGGCTCCCGCTCATGGCGTGCGTCGAGCAGCAGGGGTCACCGCTGCAAGTTTCTGGCGTACTTTCGTAATTTCGCAACCCCGCAGCGCGCGCAGACCTGCATGTCTACGGGTGTAATAACCGAAACCTAGCATGTGATAGACGGGGCGGTCGCGCGTCGCGGGCTCCAGTCCCCACCACGCTCCCCTCCTCATTTCTACCAGCGGGCGCCAGCAGCCACAGCAGACCCCGCCGAGCGCCGCCATGTACGCCGGGAACTCGCCCATCGGCGAGAGCGCCGGCGAGCGCACGCACTCGAACGTGTGGCGAGACACGTCCGAGGAGGAAATGTACGGCAGCTACCTGGGGCCGGGCGCCAACGACGCCGGCAGCGACGTGCCCATGATGCGCCCCACCATGAACGCGCGCCCGAGCACGGCGCTGCACCAGGACATCGCCGTGGGGCAGCTCGAGCTGGACGACAGCTCGGCCGGCGCGGGCGCGCGCAAGTCCTACTCGGGGCGCAAGGTGGTGTGGCCCGGCGCGCTCTTCCTGCTGCTGGTCACGGCCGCCGCGCTCGCGCTCATCGCGTACTTCGGCGTGGAGCAGTACAACAGCGCGCAGACGCAGCAGGCGCTCACCGAGTCCGTCACCGAGGTGGACGGCGCGCGCAAGAGCACGAGCGTCAAGAGCTGCCTGCTGCCCGACTACGTCACGGCCGACGGCAAGATCTACGCCAAGGACAGCAGCACGGGCGAGAAGGAGCAGCTCGTGTTCACGGGCATCAACTGGAGCGGCATGGAGAACGCAGAGGGCGTGCCGCACGGACTCGCCACCAAGCAGAGCTACCTGGACGACATCGCGGCCAACTTGTCGGACAACGGCTTCAACGCCGTGCGCCTGCCGCTCAACGCGCAGATGGTCATCGACAACTCGGCGCCCAACACCAAGCTCTTCGTCAACAGCCTGGACACCGACCTCAACGTCGACACGTACATCGACATGATCAAGAAGGTCGTGCAGGGCCTCGGCAAGCAGCAGATCGGCGTGCTGCTCGACATCCACAAGATCGACCCCAACTTCACGGACGACACGTCCGAACACCTCTGGTACACGGACGACTACCCCATCGCCACCATCTACAAGATGTACGAGACGCTCGCCACCGAGCTCTGCAGCGACCTCGAGTACAACATCGTTGGTATTGACCTCAAGAACGAGCCCGTGGGCGGCTGCTGGCCCGAGGACGACACCGACGACTACTGCGACTCGGACGTCAACTGGCCCCGCGCCGTGGAGACTATCGGCAACAAGATCCTGGCCATCTGCCCCAACTGGCTCATCGTTGTCGAGGGCAACTACATGACCAGCACCACGACGGAGATTAACGGCGTCAACGTCACGTACAACGATTGGTACGGCGCCAGTTTGCAGAACGCCAGTATCAACCCCATCAAGCTCGACACGTCCGGCAAGCTCGTGTTCGCGCCGCACTTCTACTCGCCAAGTGTCTACCCGTCGTCCTACTTCTTCAAGAAGCAGTCTTCCAGCGGCGACACGGTGACGGTGACGGAGTACCCGAACACGACGGCTGGCAACGAGCTGCTCAAGAGCGCCTTGACGTCTGTGCTGGACAACGCTTTCGGTAACGCCGTGACGGAAGCGGGCGTTCCCACCTTCTACGGCGAGTTCGGTGGCATTTACGGCTCTGCTGAGCTGCTAGAGGGCCTCACGAGCACGCGTGTTATTGAGATACTCATCGAGTACGCTAACGACATGAACATGACGGGCGGCTTCGCGTGGGCCATCAACCCGGATGGATCGTACGACTTCAACGACGAGTACAAGCCTGACGATCCGTGGCAGTACGGCCTGTACACGAGCTCGTCGTGGGACGCTTACCACACGGACTTCGCCACTGGCCTCCAGAACCTCAAGGGCAGCGGATCATTCCCGTGTTTCTCCAAGGTCACAACAGTGACGTCCTCAACGTCCGGTAGTGGCAGCGCCACGATCACGGTGGACTCGACGACCAGCAGCTCATCAAGTGCGACCGCGACAACAACAACGGCCCCTGCAGCTGCGTCCACTGCTTCCTCAGGTTCCACTGCTGCTGCGACCACGGCGGCTACCACGACGACGACGACAGCGTCGTCCAGTGCAACGGCTACTGCGGTTTAGAGTGGCGATTGGATGGACACAAGTGGCCTGGAGCTCGGTGGCGCTGCCGCCTTCCTGTGTAATATGCCTCCAGCCACGCAGTTTTTGCCTCTAGTGTGCCCCATCGTCTTGCGATGAGGCTGTGCATGGCTTCTTCATTTTCACCTTAATTCACCCTACGACACGTAAAATGCTCGGAACTGCAATGGAGAGAGATAGGTTCACCAAACGTAAGAGCAGCGCCTGCAGGTTGAATGAATGAGATAGTTCGCTAGTGAAGCAGGGGCCCTCCACGCCGTCGCATTTTGCTGCAAAAACTTGTGCAGGCGTCGCCTTACACCTCCGTCTTGAGCTTCTTCTGTAGCCGCTGCTCCTGTGCGGCGCACGCCCGCTTGATGGCCACGTTCTTGGCCAGCAGCTCGTAGTACCTGGTCTGGTAGTTCTGCAGCTTGGGGGCGTTGCGCGTCTGCTCCTGCTGCCTGGCCAGGTTGACCTTGTCGCACGCCGCCTTGGTCTCCTTCACGGCGTGCGCGTACTGCGCGTTCACGCCGTCCAGCACGGCGGCGCGCGCCTTGGCCAGCTTGGTGCCGTATCCCTGCTGCAGCTCCAGGTTCACCACCCTGCACGGCACCACCGCCACGTCAGCACTCTCCCTCGTTCTACCCCGTTCTACCTCGTTCTACCCGAATGGTAGAACCGTTCTACCTGTTGCTCTGGTGCTCCACCGCCACCTCGAGCTGCCGGAGCGCCTTCTCCCAGGCCTCGAGGCTCTGCGCGTGCTGACCCGTGGGCGGCCGCACCTGGTACCGGTTTAGGTCCACGGCGTCCAGCGGCACGTTGGCCGCCACGCGCTTGAAGTCGGTCAGCAGCCGCGTTCGACCGCCGAAGCTCGGTGCGTACGGCGGCAGGAAGCCCAGGTACCGGTCCGCGGGCGGGGAGAACGTCGCCATCTCCGCGCGGATCTGCGCCTGCACCTGCTGCTGGCTCTGCGCAGAGCCGAGCTCCGCGTCCACGTAGCCCAGCGAGTCGATGAGCGCGCGGCTCTCCAGCAGCAGCGGGCACGACGTCGGCGCCATGCCGCTCGACCTCGTTCTACGTGCTGGGTGGGCGCCCGGGCACGTCACTAAAAGGTCACTAAAAGGGGGGACAGTGACGTCACCTTTTTGAGACTTTTTTTTTACGTTTGTATCATTGGGTTCTTTTGAGTGTTGTGGTAAATACAGTACTTTGAAGTACACGTAGTAGGATACACGGTGGAGTTGTCAACGGTGTTACATGTATGGCAGTCGATGCACGCCCTGTTAGTTACTGATGGTTGCGGTGTATCCGGCAGCTTCAATGGCAGCTACCAGGTCTTCGACTGCCGCTGAGCCCGAGACGTACGCAGCTCGCTCGTCAAACTCAACGACTGCGTGTGCCACACCCGGCGTGTTCTTCAGTGCAGTCTCAACGGCAGTTCCGCAGTTTGTCTTGCATGACATTCCGCCAACCTCGATGCGAATCGTAGATGGGTTCGTAAACCTCCACGCACCTCGGTCCTCCGTGATGTCCAAGTCAACGCTCTTGAAAAGCATGAAGCCGACTCCGAATCCGGTAAGAAGCGCGATGAACAAGCCCGTCTCGTATGTCATCACAACGAGCATGGCAAAATACGCAACAGTCATCTGAACCATGTACAGCAGTGCGAGAGCCAGCTTGCACTGTATCTTGTGGAACTTGTCCGTCGGTCGAAGCTTACGAGCTTTCAGCAATTTCCGCCTCACGACCTCTCGCATTTTTACCAGCAACTCGTTCAGTATTGCAATGATAAAACACCCGATGAAGCCAAACGCGTACTTGACGGTGGTGTTCAGCACCCACGACTGAAAAAGCAACATCACACATGACCCATTTATCGAAGATTGAAATCCATTAAACATAACGGATCCCTGGCCAGTGCAGAAATCCGAACTGGATGAGGACGTGTCGGCCAAGGTGCTGTCTGCTGATGATGTCGTGCCACTGCCGCTCGCAGATGGATATTCCGATACGAAGCTTTGAGCTCCAGAGCTCAGTGTCGTGATAGTTGTAGCGTCCGGGCACGAGACTCCGGAGCAAAGAACGTCGTCAACCAGATAGCGTGGCTTGCTGTTGACGTTATCGAGGTAAGCTTTTCGGTTGACGTGCGAAGCGAAGTAAATTTTCTGCCCTTTGCCGAGGCAAACATAGACGAAGTTGGCCACAGTCACAGCATCGCCAGTGACCGGGTCCTTGATTCCGTCTGCACACTCGGAGCATGCGTCTTTGCAGTCAGTGTAGCCAGCTTCCATCGGGTTTATAATGAATTCCGCCATATTGGCGGCGAGATACGCCGCATTCCTAATCTTGAAGCTATATTCCGAAGAGGACTGTGGTCCCATGCCACAGGCGTAAATCTTCTGGCCATTGGTCATGATACGTAGTAATCGTTGTCGTAACCAAAGTCCTTCGTTGACATTCCGCAGACCGGGCACTCATAATCCTTTGTAGACGATTCCAGATAGCGGTGCATTTGCATTCCGTGGTGATCATGGAGAACGTGAGGGGTAGCTAATTCCACTAAGACTCCGGCGATGGTCATCGCGATCCACAAAAGTTGTCGCTTTAACATTGCTGGGCAAATTGTCGAACAAAGCATCCGCTGGAAGCTAAAATCGAACCCAGTCGTTTCTGAACTGCCAAAGTAAAAGTGGTTGACCACAAACGCTGCACATGAATGAGAGTATCAGGCCAGAGTTGCGCGTGCCAAGCCGCTACATCTAACGTAGTGATTCTAGGCATCGCTAATTTTGTTCAAGTCTGAACTGAAAACGGACCTCTGGAGAGTGAAATCACTTCGTCATTCACGATGGCAAGGCTGGACCAACTCGCGTCTCTGGTAGCGACTTCACTGTTTTTGGTGGTGTTATGCGTGAATGCGAGTCAGAACCTGCGCAAGACCACGTGCCCAGTGTGCAACATGGGTGCAAAAGCTGACATCGACGCGCCTATCCTTGGAGGCCAGCACGTGTACGCCTGTGAAATGGCGGGGCATATCGACTCTTTGCGCAATAACCCGGTTTGTAGCGCCTTGCAAAAATGGTGAATTCAATGGCGAATGCTTTAAGCTTGTCTGATACCGTTGTTGCTGTTTGCTGCAGGGTGTGAATCTGGGCGAGCCAGAGTCGGCGGACATAACTACCGACGAAATCTATATGGACGCGACTGACATATCTTGCCCCGTGTGCGGCAAAGGCTATAATCAGCTTACACACGCCGTGCCTTGGGTCTCCAAAGGTGCTCAGAAGATATACACGTGCTCGCAAGAGCACGCGCAAATGGTGCACGACGACCCGAAAGCGTACGTCGCGGCACAGACATCATCAAACAGCTTCTGCTACTCCGGCGCTGCTACCAAACCCACTGGATCCGTCATGTTTAATGGATTTCAGCTGGCAGTCGGCGCTGATTTAACGTGCTTGCTTTTGCTTTTTCAACCATGGGTGCTCTCCTCCTCGGTCAAGTACGCTTTCGCGTTCCTTGGTGTGGTGCTCTTGGCCATGTCGCTCAAAGGCTTTGGCGAGCTGCGCGGACACATCCAGAAACGGTTCTTGCAGCAGCACGGCGTCATCGTAACCCAGGCCGACTACGTGTCGCTCTCCACGCCACAAGTCAGTCCCGAGTCATCCGGTCTCGTGCTGCCTGTATCGTCCAAAGTCTCCGTCACCCGCTGTCTGCCGCTGTCGTACAAATCGGTTCTTGCAGTGCTGTACATGGTTCACCTGTGCTTGGGCTACTGGGTCATGTTGGCTGTCATGACGTACGAAACGCTCATGTTCGTCGCTGTGATCGTCGGCTTGGGCCTGGGCTTCGCCGTCTTCAAAGACACGGAGGCCGACACCGTCAGCGGCAGCGTCGACCCGTGCTGCTCCAGCTGACAGGACAAGAACATTTTTAAATTTTAAAATAGTGAATGTTTCAACTCCCACACATACATAAATACCCATTCTAGTAGAGTGAGAGAAAAAAATGAATGTTTCAACTTCCATTCTACATGTAGTAGAATGATTCTACACATATCCATTGGGTTTCAATGGAGTATGTCGGTGGGGGTTAATTCCTCCGGGCGTGGCTCAAGCCCGCAGGATCAGTGTCCACCAATAGCGGAGCGGCTCGGGAGAGGGTCGCGCGCGTCTTGACGACGCGGCGTGGGGGAGAAGAGGCCGGATACCTTCATCACCTTGTGGGTAATCGATCATGGATCCCGCGATCCCGGTGTCGCTCCCCGTCCCCATAAGCATAGGGAGGGGAGGACGCTAGCATGAGGGGCGACGACTTCCCCCGTTCCCGTCGAATATGATGCAAGTCGCCCGCGTAGAGGACCCCCGTCCATCCCCCATCCCCCCTCCAGCCGCAAGAACCGCCTTTCGTCTCGCACCGGACGCTCGACCCGCGCCGCCGACCCACCGCGCAGGGGCCGTCGGCCGGCCACGTCTTCGTGCCGCCTCGCTCATCACCATACACAGACTTTAAGTTTCGCAAACTGACTGGTGGGCAACGCATACCTCGATGTATCAAGTGTCGCAGTGCCTGCGCAATCGCATGCATCACGTTCAACAGGGTGCAGTCGTGTGGAGCACGTCGCGTCACACCCACCGCAGGACGCCCCGCAGGACTCGCAGGATGCTGGCGAAGCAAGTGACGCGCGCGCTGCGCCGGCCGTCGGCCCAGGCGCTGCGCCAACTGAGCGCGGCGGCGGGCGACAAGCCGCAGGCCGCCCCCAAGTTCCGCAAGAAAAAGACGTTCCAGTTCTCGGGCAAGGACGCGGAGCCCGCCGCGGCGCTCGAGGAGTTCGCGTACCCCGCGTACTGGTCCGAGGACTTCCCCGCCGACTTCGACGACGCCATGAAGCACGAGGTGGAGAAGCTGCAGATCTTCGCCGACTTCACGCCGTACCTGGACCTGTCGTGGCAGCAGCAGATCCACCCGCAGTTCGACGGCGCCGCCATCAAGATGACGCTCAACTGCCCGCTCGAGGACTTCGACGAGCGGCTCTTCGTGGACGACAAGACCACGTACGACACCAAGGTGGTCATGGAGGTGCCGCTCAGCTGCTTCAAGGGCCTCGACAAGGACGCTAGGGCCGTCGTGGCGCAGCTCGCCGGCCCGCGCTACAACGCCAACAAGAAGAGCATCAAGCTCACCGAGGACCGCTACAACACGCGCGTGTTCAACCACAAGCGCCTCTGCGACGTGCTGCGCGACCTCACGCAGACGGCGCTCGAGCTCAGTGGCCAGGCCAAGGACGAGCCCAAGCCCGAGAAGCACTGAGTTGGCACCAGCCGGCTCGAGTTATATAGCACGCCGACGAGGAAGTTGGAAGCGCAGACGGAGGAATAGATGACGAGGGTGTGGACGTTGTAGGCGGCGCTGAAAACAACAACAACAACAACAACAACAACAACAACAACAAGAAAAAAAAACACAAAACAGGCAATTCCTTTCTCGAGGCGCTTTATGAGGGCTCGGCGCCATGCCTTCCATGACGCCCGCCGCTGCTTTCTGAGTTCCGTGGGTGCCTTCCGAACGACAAGGCATGGAGCTTCGCCTTCCAAGCTCCATGCGCCAAAGGTGTCTCTAAGATCCCGCTGCTGGGCTACCTACCTAACGCGCTACATCCGTGCTTGTCGTTGCTGCTCATCCGTCCCTTTGCCGCCCTGCAATGCTGCTCTCTCTCTCTCTCTCTCATTCTCGAGCGAGCGCTGCCCGGCCTAAATCCTGCACACGTACGAACTGGACTGCGTCACGTAGCGCACCCATCGCTTGTACGTGTAGTTCGGGTGGCGTGCGTGCTCCGGGATGCGCAGGTAGCGCACTTGCAGACTCGAGGTATTGTACATGGGGATCTCAAAGTTCATGCTCACGGGGCCGATCTCGCGCCGCACGTGCGGACTGGGCTGGCCCAGCGTGATCTTGGCGCGCAGCGTGAGCTCGGTACCGCCCGTGAAGCGCTTAATCGCCCAGCGCACCTGGTTCTCGTTCTCGCGGTACTCTGCCAACTGGCCCCCGGAGCTCTTGCCGATATCGCACGAGACGGCGACTGTCGACTGCGGCACGGGGAAGCGGATGATGACGTTCGCGCCGTAGTTGTTCTCGGGCATGTCGGCGCGGATCTTGAGCACCATCTCGATCTTGGTCGGGGACAGCTCCTCCACGAAGGGGAAGATGCGGAAGGGCGCGCGGAAGTCGCCCGTGATGCGGTAGTTGATGACGGTGAACTCTCCGTCGGGCGGCTGGAAGATGAGCACGCGGTCGCGCTCGAACTCGTCGAGCTGCACGCAGTCGTGGAAGTTGCAGTCGTCCAGCACCACTTGTCCGTACTGCCTGGCGCCCGTGTTGCCGATGACGAGGTCCTCGTTGAGCGCGAGGCGCAGCTCCGGGTTGCCCGAGAGGTAGCTCTTGAGCTGGATGCGGCCCTCGATCGAGGCGTTGAGCATCTGTCCGCCCGAGCTGAAGACGACGTTGAGGCGCTCGAGGATGTCGCAGAAGAGCTCGTTCTCGTCCTGCTTCTTGGAGCTCTGGCCGGCCGTGGCCACGGGCTTCTTGACGGCGCTGGCGGCCTTGATGTTGGAGCTGCGGTTCATGAACTTGGCGCTGGCCTTGGGCTTGGACAGCACGGCGTCCCCGACGAGGATGGCCTCGTTGTGCACGTGCACCTTGAGCCCCTCGGTGCTCGTGTCCTGCGCGAAGCCGTAGTCGAGCGTCTCGTCCAGCAGCTCGTAGCACAGGATGAAGTTCTTGCGCAGCGTCTCCTCGCTCAGCACGCCGCAGTAGTCCTTGAACACGCGGCAGAGGCGCGTGAGCAGCTCGAGGATGTAGCTCGGGCTCACGTTGTAGCGCGTCGTGGCCACGAAGTACAGCGCGTTCTTCTTCACGAACAGGTAGTTGACGCCGTCCACGTTGAACGTCGGCGGCGCGTCGCCCTTCTCCCAGAACTTGACCTTGCGGAAGAAGATCTCGGCCGAGTTGCTCTCCACGTCCCCGCGGAAGTCGCTGAAGATGATCGTGTCGCCGCGCGTGGACAGGATGTAGAACTGCGAGATGGACGACGACATGGCGGCGCGGCTTCCCTTCCGTGCTGCTGCTGCTACTGCCACGTCAAAAGGCTCAGTTGGGCCCCCCAACGGCGTGCAAGATCGAGCGCCACGACGCGACGGATAGAAGAACTACTGGGGCTTGTATGCTCGCGCGCACATCCCTCTAAGAGAACGACCGGGACGGGCGGAGGCACACCCCCCCGCGCAGGAATAGTGGGCACTGAGTTGCGCTCTATTGATGAAAGGCAAATCGCGGCGTGCTCTGTGAAGGATGATGAAGCTCGCCAGGCATCGAAAGGAGAAGTAGCAGCACGAGTCCCTACCGTTGTCATCTGCGTGGTAATATTCATCGTCACATCCAGTGTAATAAATAAGACAACGCCATCTCGTGTAATCGAATGGTTGCAGGTGGGCAGCCCGAAACCAATGGACCCGACAGCGGTCTCAAAAACGGAGGTCGCCTAGCTTCCGGCAAGAGCCGCAAGTCGTCACTGTTACCGACAGTGATCCGCACACAAATGCAACGCCCCCTAGTGCTGCTGCAGTGCATGCATGTGTCTTCACCAAATACGTTAAGTAGTATCTATTCTTGGGGTCCATCATCCCGAAAAAGGCAGCCAAGTGGCCTCCCAAACCCGTTCTGCGCATATCCAGCGCCTCCCCGAGCAGTCATACCGAACCCGGGTCGCGGCCCGACCCGCGACTCCTGGAAGAAACCTCGCGACCATTTAACGCGCCCATGGCGAGCAGCGAGGACGGCGCCGCGCCCCGCGCGCCCGGCGCGTGGACGCAGGACGAGTGCAGCGACCTGGTGACGGCGTGGGAGCTAGCGGCGTCCCACGCGCGCGAGGGCGGCGGCAGCGCGCAGCCGCAGTCGCTGCACGACGCCGTGTTCAACCACTTCGTGGCGCTGCGCGGCGGCTCCACGCGCCGCAACAAGGCGGCGCTGACCAGCAAGCGCAGCGCGCTCAAGTTCTCGTTCCTGTTCGTGCGCAACTTCGACGCGGCGCAGCGCGCGCGCCAGGACGCGCCGTTCTTCGCGCTGCCCGACGCCGGCCGCGCCGCGCTCATGCGCGCGTGGAAGGCGCAGAACTCGAGCGTCACGGAGCTCACGCCCGCCATGTTCCAGACACTCGCGGGCATCGTGAACAGGAGCGAGGACGAGGAGCGCGCGCGCCGCCGCGCCAGGGCCGCCAAGAAGGCCGAGGCCGCCAAGAAGGCCGAGGCCGCCAAGAAGGCCCAGGACGCCAAGAAGGCCCAGGACGCCAAGGAAACCCAGGACGCCAGGGAGGCCCAGGACGCTATGAAAGCCCAGGACGCTAAGAAGACCCAGGACGCCAAGAAGGCCCAGGACGCCAGGGAGGCCCAGGACGCGAAGAAGGCCCAAGAAGCCAAACAGCCCCAGTACGCCAAGAAGGCCCAGGATGCCAAGAAGGCCCAGGACGCCAAGGCTAAGCCCAAGGCCAAGCCCAAAAAGGCGCAGCTCGCCAAGAACGTGCAGGACGGCTTGAAGGCCCAGGATGCGATGAAAGCACCGGAGGCCAAGAAGGCCCAGGACGCTTTGAAGGCCACTACTCCGGACGCTACGAAGGCCCAGGACGCGCAGGACGTGCAGGCCCCAGCGGCGCGGCCGAGACGCTCGTCGTCCAGCTCCAGGGCGGCGGCGGACAAGAAGAAGCTGCCGGCCGCGCCGCGCGGTTCCACCTACACGGGCATGAACTGGTCCTGGGACGAGATGGAGACGCTGGTCAAGGCCTGGGGCATCGCGGCGCAGCTGGTGTGCGACAGCGCGGGCGCGGAGCCCATGTCCATCGTGCACGAGATGTTCCGCCAGTTCGAGATCCTGCAGGGCGGCGCGGTGGCGCGCAACTTTTCCAGCATCGCCACGCGCCGCCGGGTGCTCAAGCAGTCGTTCACCAGGATCACGGCCTTCGACAAGATCCAGGAGATGAACGGCGACCCCAAGTTCACGGACCTGCCGCCGGCCGCGAGGCAGAGCGTCCTGCGCTCTTGGAAGAGCGCCAATCTGCTGGACCTCTCAGCCAAGATGTACGCGGAGCTGGGCAGGGTCGTCGCACTCGACACCCGCGCCATCGCGCTCGAAGACATGCGCCGCTCCAAGGCGGGGAACGCCAAGATCTCCAACTCCGTCAGCGCCGCGCGGAAATCAAAAAGGCCGTCGAAAAGGCAACGGGTCGCCCTACTAGCGAGAGAAAGCAAAGAAGATGACGAATACTCCAGCAGCGTGCTCTCTTCGCAACCACCGAGCGTTGTCGAGGACAGTGAAGAGGAAAAGGCAGCAATCCCAAGGATGGTTGCCCAGAGCCGAGTGCAAACTAGCAGCGAAGAGAAATCAAGAGAGCCGATCGACCTGATCAGTCCCGTTGTAGAGAAGACGAAGGTGCCTGTTGACACCCATCCACAACAGCCTTCAAATGTTTTAGCTAGCGGCACTGGTGTACCAGAGGTGCGTGCTGAACCAAGTGCTGGTGGCGTGCAGCGCACCACGAAGAACTCTGCGAGCGCAAACCAAAGTGCTACACCAACCCCGCTGCCTGCTCCGAGCCAAAGGCCGGCACAAGCAGTAGCTGGTCAAAATAGTAATGCGGAGAAGACACTTCCTGTTGCAGCGAGACCAAAAAAGTCGATGCCTCCTACAGTTAACCAGAACCCCGTGCAGGAGAAGGCTTTTGCAGCAAAGCCAGCAGTCATCTCTACACAAACTACAAGTTCTATCACGCCAGTGGCATCGAAGAGTACTGAAGGTGACAAAAAAGACGCCGCTAGCGCTACTAACTCAAAGGGGAAGCTATCAGGTGCAAAGCGAAAGCGCAATGCAAATGCTGAAGGACAGCATGGCAATATATGGGAGAACCAAGAGATCGCCATTCTCATTAAGGCATGGGAGAAAGCAGCGATCATGGTGTGCAACAGCAATCCCGCCGAACGATTGTCACTCAACAGGGAAATGTATCGCGAGTTTGTGGAAATGCAAGGCGGTTCATCAATGAGAAATAGTACAGCTTTAGCAGCCCGCCGGAGCTCGTTAAAATTTTCCTATTCCCATATTAGCTCTTTTAACGAGTCACAGAAGGCCAAAGGAGAACCACCATACCACGAAATCCCAGAAGGCAAAAGAATTGCGCTGCTGCGATCCTGGAAAAACCGCAATTCCGTTGATCTTTCGAAGGAGATGTACGAAGGATTGGGGCGAATTTTTGCAATGGATGAAAAGCTTTTAAAGGTTCGTAGACTCCGTCCACCACCTCCACCTGAGTCCAGAAAGAAAGCTAAGAGCCCGAAGGATTCAGTGGACCTCAAGTCAAGAGCGGACAGCATTTCGAAGACGACTAAGTGGTCCACCGAGGAATCGTCGGATTTGATTAAGGCGTGCGCAGATGTTATGAATGTTCCCTCCGACAAGGATCAAACAGCAGTGGAACGCGAGACTTTGATATTTGACGCTTTCGTGGCTCGTCGGAAAAACGCAGGTGACACAGATTCACCGATTCGTCGAGATTTGAAAACAATGGCGCAACAATGGCGGTATGTGCTTGCTTCTTACTCGTATATCAAGGCTTGTAACGACAATCGTGCAGAGGCAGCCAGCCCAACCTGGTTTGAAATGTCCCCCGTCCAGAAGCGAGCGTACCAGCAATGCACGAACGTCCCGCTAAAGTTTGTAGATCTCAACGAAGAAATGTTTGCCTTGGTTACTAAAACATCTTTCGTGGGAGTGGTGCCTCCGCCGTCGACCTTACCATCGCCTAAAGCCAAAGCCCCCTCAGACGGTATTTCGCTCCGTCCGCGGGCGACTCGAAAGCGGACAGAGGCATTTTGGTCCTCAGATTCAGAATCTTCGGCGGTGTCAAGTACGAAACGTGGTGGCAAGGAACCCACAGTACCTAAGGGGAATAACTGGCCTGTAAAGGAACTATGGAACTTGATTAAGGCGTGGGAAGACACAACAGCGTCGTCAAAGAACATCAAGCTGACTGCTTCCCTGAACAAGACGTTTGAAAAGTTCACGAAACTGCAAGAAGGCCCTTTGAATCGAAATCGGTCTATCCACAGTGTTCGGAACAAAATGATCGCATTAAAGTCTTCATTCACAGGGATCTCGGCGTTTGTTGCTGAGCAAGGAAATAGCGTTGTGTGGTTCGACATGACACCCGAACAGAGGTTTGCTGTGATTCGTGGCTGGAAGAACAAAACAATAATGGATCTCAACAAGGATCTGTTCGATGCGCTAGCACGAATCCTCCACAAGAAACCAAGTGATGCGTACGAAAAATCTGATAAACGTAAGGAGAAGGCTGGAGAAACTGTCAAGCCTCCCCCCATTGGAGGTACTGCGAAGGAGCCAGATGACAAGGGACATTCAGGGCAAAGACCAGAAAAGTATGTTGCAGCCAACTGGAGCAAGGAGGAACTCCTTCTGCTCGGTGAAGCTTGTGGGGAATTGCTGGAGGGCAGACGGACTCGGCGGTATGTGTTTGAGGAAGAAAAAGATCGTTTTTTCCGCCGTTATGAAGAACTTGGTGGTACGAATTCCTTGGGTGCAGTTGTTGGCCTGGCACGATTCGTGCTGGACTCGTATGAGTTTATCTACTTTTATGACCAGAAGGCAGCCGCAACGAATTCGCTATCCTGGTTTGAGCTTGATCCTTCAGATCGTCACCTCATCGTTACGAGAATGAGCAACGCCTATCGCAGCTTCAATGGCTTGACCACTGTAGACCAAGAGATATTTGATGTTATTGATGGAATTGATGCTAAACTGCGCATGAAACTGGGTGAAACGAAGAAAAAGACATACAAGCCCCCGAACGACGCTTCATCTTCGCGTTACGTCGACATTGAAGCCGTTGTTGAGCGCTGCAACTTCATACAGCGAAAACACCCCGCTCCAGAACAGCCAGTCGTCCGTGAAGCCCCAGCACGATTGGATCAATTATCGTCAGAAGCTGATGCGGACTCGTCTTCGTCAGAATCATCAGCCGACGAGTCTGCCAATGACACGAGTGCGCCGTCAGCAATGGCAAGATCTGGTCAGATTGCACAGCAAGTTGAAGACATCCCAATCGTACGTTCAACTATTGTTCGCCGCGGCTCAGGTGGCATTCACGCCCGAGCAACTGCCGCATCGCGCAAGCGCGTACGAAATATTGACACGGAAGGCCGTTCCTCAACGTTGTACATCACTGAGATCATTCAGCAACAGAACAGAAAGCTGGAAGCGGCCGTGAAGCGATTCCGAAAGGACAGCGCGGTCGCACGCCAGGAGCACCATTCTTTTTTGCTTCAGAAGCTTAAGGAGTGTTTCCCGGTTGACACTGGCAATGGCTCGTTCTTGGAGCGCGTGACAGAACGGCAGGGACAAACTTTGGTGGAGATATTCCAGGAACTTCAGGAGCAGCGCGACGCTGAAAGAGCAAAGGATGAAGAGTTGATGCGCCAGTTATTTGGACGCAGTGGGCGGAATTAAGTAGCGCGAGCTTCCCGATGGAACATTCTATTGCGATTGATATGTACTTCGAAGTATTGAACAACGAAGCTCGAAGTAGCTCACTCGGCGTTCCTTTCATTAATAAGCTGAAATGTTGAGCTATCGTCCCCAGGGCACTCACGCTTTCGTGTAGAAAATGGCCCCGCATGTTGTGTGTGCTTGGACCAGTGCCCTTCTCCTTGCAGGCAGTTGAAGCCCACCTGGGAACGCGACAGGCCCGATACTAGTGCTCACGATGCACCCACCGATATCAAGCTCTTGAAACACACCCGTGAAGTGTTCTCGTACGTCCTTCGCGTGGACCTGATCTTCCACTTCATTCAATGCACCGGCAACCAAGAATGCTCCCAGCGCAGTATCATTTGCTAATCCCTCTCGTATGCTTCGAAGAATCGTTTTTAGTGCTTGGGATGTCCGCGTATGGTGATGTGACGCCAGGATTCCGTACGCCCGTTCTTGCCAGCAGAGACCTGGTAGCGACACTAAACCATTTTGCAGCCAAAACACAAACTCCAGTCTATCGATGCGCACAGAATCTGGTTCAGAAAGTCTCATCTCCGTGGCACCGTAGCAGTTGTTTAGGAGGTATTCAAGCGGTGCGCTTTCGTGACACGCGAAGATGTTGAGAGCTCGGCCTTCCTGCTCAATTGCAAGCCTCTCGGATGGGTCCAAGAGATCAATAATGCGTAGCTGCGCAAATTCTTCCGATGTTTCGTGACCGACTAATGAAACGAGGTCATACGCCACCACTTGGGTGAGCTCTTCTGCAACGTTGGTACTCTCGCACCGTAGAACTGGTGTGATCGGGTGATATCCGCTGGACGAAAACGCCCTCACGCCTACTTTACCGTGTAGGCGGAGCAACATCGTCGACGGGAACGCCACTTTACCTCGTGGACGAGGCCGCCGATACGCTTGCTGTTGTGCACTTCTGTTTTTCCGCTGTTTTCGGTCTTGTCGACTGTCAAGTCCACCACAATACGTAGCCAGAGGAACACACCTGTCAATAAGCGGTGACACGCCACCAACAACCGCTGCTCTAGGATACCATTCTTCAATTGCAGGTAGTAGTTGAGCAGCACTCTGGTCATTTACCCCAAACATCAAGAACGACGGTGCGCCTTCACCCCCCAAAGAAGTGAATGGGTTCTCGAGCTCCACACCTCGATGATACCGCCTCAGGTCCTTCCTGTCGAACTCTGCCAATTCCAGTGATGTCTCCGGCAAGTGAGCTATAGAAACCGATAATGTCACGGCACTAGTGTTCGAATCCCCTTCCTCTCCCACCTCTTCATCCTCTCGGCCCAGCACCGCGTTCATAGTGAGCACGCAGATGATTTTGCATGTCGGAGGCACTAACTTCGCCTCTTCAATACCCGCAATGGCCTCCTCCCAATAGCCACCACTGTGCCACGGACAGGGGTCTCTGCTAGCAGCCGAGAGCAGCACCAAGTCCGGCGCGAAGCGGGTGTCCGCCCATTTCAAGTGGTTGGTCCGGAGCAGCTCGAGACTGTCGGCGCCATTGGCCGACGGACCCAAAATCGTGGCCCGCCACTCCGGAGAAAGCGTCTTCGCCTCCGTCAGCACTTGTCTCCACTCGGAGCACACGCAGCGCATTGCGCTCGTGTCTCTCCACGTCAAGAACGGCAGCAGCAGCGTCCACAGGTCGGACGGCAGCGAGGTTACGCCACTTTGAGCCTTGATAACATTGCGGTCACGAGGAGTTTGGCGGCCCCGATTGCGTGACAGCGTAGATTTGGGCTTGTTCTTCTCAGTCACGTTGCGTTGAGGCGTCTTGGGGCGTCGTGGGCCTTGGCGCGACGATCGGCGCGAGTTGCCTCCGTGGTCCGCCATGACGTCCGCTCGACTGGTTACGCTGCGGCGGTTACTGGCGTGGCCATATGTTATGCTGGACGCGCGCCATGTCATTACATAACACAGTGCGGCTCATCACGAGCCTTTCCGTCGCTACATGCGCTCTGAATGGTACAGTACCGTACATGTATTGTAATACATGTACATACATATTTGTGTATCCTAACAATACATAAAGTTTATATACTTTATATACTTTATGCACTGTTGATGCGGAGGCAAGAGCAGCGAGGAAGTGCTTGCTCAGGAGTGCAACGGAACTCATTTATGGGTGGGAGCTGAGCCCGACGCGCGCTACTCACGCTGAAAAATATGCGTTTAAGCTGTTGGGAGCTCCACCTGTCCAGCAAAACGTAGCACTTTTGAGCTGGCATGCAACGAGGTCGTCACTTTGCTGAGTGCTGATACCGTTGTGTGATCTTCGAGTCGTTGGTCATCACCTGCATTGTACATGTAGCCGAGTTTTGGTTGAGAGTCGCAAGTTGAGACTGACGGGGGCTTGGAGCTGCACATCGAGCGGGAAGCAAATTGGGAAGCAAATGGCGCTGAAGCTTGGACACGTTTTTCAGCTGTTGGGAGCGCTACAGTATGCAAGCTGCTGCTTGCTTCGTTCGCTGCATTTTGGCTTGCGGATGTTGCGTGGCAGCATCGGTGGAGGATCGGCTGCGCTCTATGTCGGGGTCCCCTAGCTCTGAGCTGGGCACTTTCCCTATAGAAGATCACGCCCGGTCGTCAATCGGTCTGACCCACAAGCAAGCTTCAACATGTTGTCAGTGACGCGCTCTGCGAGGGAAGTGGACAGAGGCGCCAGGTTGCATTGCATCGCTGACTAAACTGCACGGGTAGACAGGAGCTCTATGGACTATGCTACGCCACCTCCGTGACTGCAACATTTTCTTGAAAACAGGCTGGGGCGCCACATAGATTGTCCGCGTTCGCCGCATCCAGGCGACATCGCTCGCTTCGTTGACGTCTCTTTCGTCGCGGCAGCACCTGCCTCAGCAGAAAGTTTGTCCATGATCCCCCCAGGTCCACAGGGTCACGGCATTGTCGATTTTGCGTCCTCGACCATCAAGCTCCATCTGCTTCGAGGCTCAACTCCGAGATGTCACTCGAGATCACCGATGTCAAGGCCTTCGCGCTCAGCGCCGCAGTGCTCTACATCAAGTTCTTGGTCTGCACGATGATCCAGGGTCGCAAGGCGTTCGCCGCCGGGACGCGCATGGCGGAAGACAGCAAGCTGCCTCAAGCCAAGAACGCCCCCAAGCAAGGGTTCGCAGACCTCACCAATGATGGCGTTCGGAAAGCCGTTGAAGATGAAATGCGTTGGAAGCGTATCATCCAGAACGACCTCGAGTCGATGCCGATGGCGTACGTCGTGTTTTGGAGCGCTATCAGCGTCGGTGTTAGTGACAGCTTGACAAAGCCATTGCTGCTTGTCTACACTGTGGCGCGCATCGGACACACTATTGTGTACTCTCACGGTCTTCCTCACGCTCGGATGGGGTTTTGGATCGTTGGGATGGCAAGTATCGTCGTTGGGGCCGTGGCTACTGGATGGGCCGCATTAGTATAGATTATTCAGCAAACGAAAGCGCATGTAGCAGAACTTAGTTGGCGTGTGACAGCCGTATTTTAAATTCAATTTTGTCGGAAGCTTTTAAATGTCCTATATCGATAGTTATTAGGCCCGCTGGAGCTGCATGTATGTACGCTCAATTGCAGTGTGATGGCTCCAATCTAAGGGGTCAGCCCCGCCGTGAAATGGTCCCACTGAAAGTAAACGGATACTAGTATGTACTACTAAAGTTACAGTTTAGTAGACGCTGTGCAGCTTCAGCGTTGCATAAGACGGCAGGAAGTGCTACTAGTAATACTAGTATCTTGTATCCCCCGTTGAGAGTCTTGTTCCTCGTGACCCCAGTTCGTATTGCCAAAGCTGTGCTAGCTTAAAAGAACTTTTACCAAGCAGCATCATCCCATCTCGAATAACTGTCGGGGAGTCATGCACCTTGATTGCATTCTTCAGAATAAACAAAGATCGTTGGTGGTCGCTTCAGACACCATTACTTGGTTTCAGTAGGCGCATCACACAAATAGTGCTGTTTCAAGGTGATACGCCACCAACAACGTCCGCAATGTTTTGAGTGTTTTCACTTCAGAACTAACCTCTAAATTAGCCTGTGTTCCAATCCAAGACAGCAACAGATCATTATTATTCTCTGCAGCTGTTGACGCTGCCCCACCATCGCAGTTGCTGTTGTTCGAGAAACGTCCACTCCAACAATACAACATGTCACCCTCACTTCGAAACGGACGCGTTGTCGGTACCCGCTGAGTCATTCCTAATCCATTCATTCCTAGTTCTGCTCCACCAACAGCACTGACCTCCCCACCGCAGTCAGCTACAATGCTTTCCAACACCAAGGCGTTCGCTCTCAGTCTAGCTGTACTCAATATCAAGTTCCTGGCCTGCACCATGATCCAGGGTCAAAAGGCCTTTGCTGCTGGCACGCGCATGGCAGAAGACAGCAGGTTGCACAAGCTAAGAATTCTCCCAAACAAGGATTCGCCGACCCCAAAGATGACCGCGTCCGAAAAGCAGTGGAGAAGAGATGCGGTGGAAACGTATTATTCAGAACGATCTTGAGTCCATGCCAATGGCTTTCATCGTCTTTTGGAGCGCCATCAGCGTTGGTGTGAGCACCAGCCTGGTCCAGACGCTTCTGCTCGTTTACACTGCGGCCCGTATCGGACATACAGTCGTTTATTCCGTCGGCCTGCCTCATGCTCGCATGGCATTTTGGCTAATTGGAATACTTTGCATCGTTCTTGGTGCTTTGGTAAGCGGCGTAGCTTCGCTGGGATAGGGGTGAATTTACCTGTCGCCCACACGTGCTTGTTTTGCTTTCCCCAACGTTTCGTTGGATACATAAGCGTTTACAGTATTGAATAAGTGGGATTTTAGTTGATCGCTACGTGGATCGGCTTCCAAAATCGCGCCTAAGGCAAATGGCCAGTTTAGTAGAGTTGGTCAGTTTAGTAGAATCTAATAATGACCAATCCAAACATCAAGGACACGACAATTGGTTTAAAAACCAATGGATGCTACTCACCAAACAACCTGTATGAATTGGTTTAGCGTGATCTAATTTACACTTCAGTGATAGCAAAAATGGCGGGAATTCGAAGAAACTATAGCGACGAAGAAGTGGAGTATGCTATTCAGCGTGCTCTATCAGGTGAGGCGAAAGTGGCAGTTGCACGAACATTCGGATCGAGGCTGTAAAGATAGCGGCCGTGGCCCAGCTCCGCTCCCCAGCAAAGTTTGTTTGAGTGGGCTCTAATATTACCTTTTACCTTCAAATAATGTTACCCTGTCATTTTTGATCGATTTTCAACTCAATGTGGACAATCCGGATATAATAGAAATTCCTCGGTACGGTGCATGACCAATACGTTGTCCAAGATAAAAAAAATCTACTAAACTGGCGCGCCCCTAGATTCTAATGTCGGTGTTGTTTCAATGCTTGCATCTTATTGCTTGTAGTTCTATGGCAGCAGAACATGTCTCAAAATATTATAGTCTCGCTATTCCTCTTTATCTTTTCATGTGCATACTTAAATAAATATCCGTGTCTGAACCCCCCTGCAGCCGTTGAGAAAAATGTTGTCGGATTTCTCTACTAAACTGGCCATTTGCCTTATTTTATTGTACCCAACAACACATTCATAGTTCCCTGGGACACGAACCTGAAAAGATTTTTGCTACGATAGTTAGCATAAGATCGTTCGGGATTCCATCATTACCAACGTACCCGAATCGACCTGCGTCTCCATTTACCAAAAATTCGCCACAATGCTACAGATTAAGTAGAAATCAGCACACAGGATCATCATCAAATTATCGTACTTAAATACATGTACTTTTTTGTACTTGATCAATACTTCTTCTACTTAAACGTATTAATAGTAGAAGTATTTATCGAGTCGAAAGTCGCGGCGGATTACTAAGGATTTGGGATAGACACGAACAAGTGTATCAGAAGACATCTGGACACCTGTACAAGACCAATTAGTGCAAGAAAATGCCACAAGCAGCAAACACCCAGAAAAAAAGATCAATCAGGTACAGCGTACAGCGATTTCAGGACTAAATGGCTCTAAAACAGAAACAGAGGACCTGTGCACATAGGTACGTGGATCGGCGTGGATGCAGCCGCCTCGACCTCAACAAGTGGAAGGGGCTAGCTTCGACGACGATCTTGATAGTTCTCGATAGAAACCAACTTTGGTTCTCGGGCATCTGCTGGAGTTTGTGGTCTGCGTTGACCTAATAATACTTTGCACCGGTCATCCCTATAAAGCCACTTCGTAGTTTTGCGATTATAGAGAGTGATACTGTATCAGAAGAGTTCATGATTTGAGTAACATCAGGCTGCTTATTACGGTAAGCGAGACAGTCTTGTCTCGAAAACACTGGGATACAGTATTATCTTCGATGCTCCATGCTGGTGTTAGATATTTCATATTTTTACCCCACTAGACCACTACATAGAACAAAAACAAATGATAAGAACGTTATCATGGAGATAGAGATCTACTGTGCAGCCGAATGAGCCTATCATAGGGTGTACGTAAAGGCTTAGATAGGCACATCGTTTCTAGAGTCTTCATCTTGTGCGCATACTATCAGCAGGCTCTTGGGTAGCATATCCACACTAAATGAGTTCCGAATAAGACTCAAGCGTATGGCCCAGACCGCAGGAAGATCACTTGTACTCCCAAGACGCAAACGACTTATCGTTGACTTCGATCAAGTACTGCCGCTTTCAGCAGCTGTCGAGCTGCCACCCGTCCCAATATACCCCAAGAAACTTTTCTTACCATTTCTCATTCTACTCTGACAATAGCAATCCCATTCCTCAAGTACCATTAACCATGATCACAGATGCCAAGGCCTACGCTCTGAGCGCGACAGTGCTCTACATCAAATTCCTCATCTGCACCATGATCCAGGGTCGTAAGGCGTAAGGCATTCGCGGCTGGCACACGCATGTCGGAGGACAGTATTCTCCCGCAAGCAAAAAACTCCCAGCAAGGGTTCGCAGATCTCACTGATGACAATATCCAAATGGCAGTAGAGGAAGAAATGCGCTGGAAGCGTATCATCCAGAACGACCTCGAGTCGATGCCGATGGCTTATGTTGTCTTTTGGAGCGCCATCAGCGTTGGTGTGAGTAGCGATCTCACCCAGCTGCTGCTGTTGATCTACACTGTGGCCCGCATCGGGCACACGGTAGCTACTCCCGTGGCCTGCCTCACGCTCGCATGGTGCTTTGGATGATCGGTGTGGCATGCATCGTTGTTAGCGTCGTGTCAAGCGTGATTGCTACATTGACATAGCTTGCTCATGGTAAGACTCGAGCGAACTGGAACTTTATTTTAATGGACCCTTTTCTTCATTCTTTCAATCGAGTGGATTATTCCGTTGGTGACTGCTTGATTCATGCACATGTAGGTAAGGATCTCTGACGCAGCGTAGAGCTCCTAGCAGGAAATACATTAATCAGTATCCATGTAGGAAGATTGCTGCATTGTCACCAGCTCGCAGAGGTAATACCAGTCTGACCGATTCACCACCGCCACTTCAATCGACAACTTCATACCCCAGGCTGACTCCACACGAGATACATACATGTATGTACCGTTAAGCGTACCGGTAGACAGCACTACGCATACTGTGTGAAACTAAGAAGCAGTGCGGATGTAAGCCCTTAGATGCTCTTGCCATTATGGACAGGTTGAAGCGCTGATGTCCGAGTCGATCGCATGAGCACCGCGTGCAGAGACTCGCTGCGACCCAAGTCAGGCACACGGTCAGGCAACCTTGACGGCCCAGCTCTACACTGCACGACATCGGTACTCTGCGCGGTGGCCGCCATTCCCCAATCGATCCTCCACGTGTCAAGTCAAGTGAATACTATCCGCCAACATGCTCGGTGCCATCTCCGACGTTAACGTCTTCGGCCTGACCGCCTCCGCTCTCTACGTCAAGTTTCTGGCGACGTCCATGATCCAGGCGCGCAAGTCGTTCGCGGCAAACACGCGCATGGCCGAGGACAAGCAGCTGGTGTGTGCCATGGGGATGTCGTCCAACCTGGACGAGAAGGCGCTCAAGGTGGCGCTGGACAACGAGCAGCGCTGGCGCCGCATTGTGCAGAACGACCTGGAGTCGATTCCGCTGGCCTTCCTGGTCTTCTGGGGCGCCATCCAGAATGGCGTGAGCGCGGACCTCACCAAGCTGCTCATGGTCGTGTACACGACGGCGCGCTTCGGCCACACCATCGCCTACGCATCGGGGGCGGCGCGCAACCGCATGGCGTGCTGGATGTCGGGCACCGCCTGCATCCTCACTGCTGCGGCCAACATCGCTATGGCGGTGCTCGCTTAATCAGGACGGTGCAGTCTGCAACAGTAACAAGTCCGCAATGGCGTATTAATCGAACAATAGATAACTACTTCGAAGTATCATTCATCCAAAAGCGTTATCAAACCAAAGGAACGTCCAGTTCCCAGGGACGACGCTGCGTGTGAACTTCCCACGCCGCGCCGTCCCTTTCAAAAGCTGCCGCAGTTCTATATAGGCTAGAAACGGTTCCAACGATATCGCAGGTCAGGCGTAGGATAAGTATCTTGGAATTGAGAGAAGAGAGCCGCTGCCTGACCCCAGCGATCAGACGGAGGAAGACTTCGGTGCCAGTTACGGCGACGGAGATTTGCACGTCATTAAATTGTACTGGGTCAGGCCGAAAAGTGGTCAGGCATGTTGAAGATTTTGAAGCCATGTTTATCCTTGAACCTGCACGACTCGCTGGCCTCTGGAACTCGGTGGCAGCAGACTTTGGAAATCCGATACAGATCAACTGCCGGGCCTCCTCCAGGAATTGATGATGGAACGTCCGCTCCTCAAGTCGTGATTGTCCAACATGTAGCCATGTTCGTCGAACAGACACTCGAGCCTCCTCCCTACTCCTGAACTTGCTCTCTCAACACCAAGCACGAAACTTCTCCACATCGCAGCAATGCACACCTCCATCTCCGACGTCAAGGTCTTCGCCCTCAGCGCGTCCGTGCTGTACATCAAGTTCCTGGCCTCCACCATGATCCAGGGACGCAAGGCCTTCGCCGCCAACACGCGCCTGCCCGAGGACAAGAAGCTCGTGTGCAACATGGGCATCAAGGTCGACATGGACGAGAAAGCAGTGAAGACCGCGGTCGAGGATGAGATGCGCTGGAAGCGTATCATCCAAAACGACCTCGAGTCCATGCCACTTGCCTTCGTGGTCTTCTGGAGCGCCATCGCCGTGGGCGTCAGCCCTAGCATCACCAAGACACTCATGCTGGCCTACACCACGGCGCGCGTCGGCCACACAGTCGTCTACTCCATGGTGATGCCGCGCGCCCGCATGGCCTGCTGGATGGCGGGCAGTTTCTGCATCATTGCCGCAGCCGTCAACTCCGTCTTGATGGCGCTCTCGTAAGTTATTAATCGATGGGCAGCTTCAGGGTCGAAGAAGACCGTCTGATCATATCTAACCACGACAATAAATCACTTCAATCTTTCATTGCTGCCCTGACATTGCGTGCGTCGACATTCGGGGCAGTAGATCGTAGAGGGCCTGATCGAGGAAATTGCCCGCAGCGGAGGTAAATCGAACGTTGCGAATGCTGCGGAGACCCAGAAGTTCGTAAATGCACTGATGGTGATTTTCACGCGTTGTCATTCGATATTAGCTGGTTGGCGTCGTCATTCCTACCCTATTCATCCGTCGACGCCGAGCTACTGTACGGTGCACCAGCCCTGCGGCTCCTGACCGGGAAGGTAGTGCTTGCCGGTCTTCCAGTTGGGGCAGCGGTCCTCCTCCTTCACGCCTGAAAAGGGGGAAAAGGTGTCAGCGACTCTACCTCCATAACATGGAACCGTTTCGGAACGTCGGACGCACCGCTTAGCGCTCTCTCGATGTGCATGCCGCAGCCCCTCCACGTGGGCTTGTGACACGTCGGGCACTCGGTCTTCATGCACATACTGGCTCAAGTACGTAGCTAGGACTTGGGGGCGAGGTGGTGAGTTTGTGAATGAACCACTGCCCCGGTTTCGCGCGAGCAAAGTGCCTGACCCCAGAAGCCTGACCTTACGGTGCGGGTAGACCAGCGACGGGCGATGCAACGTTGGTCAAGATAGGATTGAGTGAATCATGCAGCCTGCACGATGAATGTATTTTTCAAGATTTATGTATCCCGGTTAGTCTGCGTGTGGTTACGTTTGAGGGAAGGCCTGCATCGGCGATCTTAGTGCTTGCCAGTTTGCCAGTGGGGGCAGCGATCCTCTACTTTGACATCTGAGCCAACGCAACGTTAGAACCAACATACCATCCCTTATGGATAGGTTCTTGACGCACCGTTGAGGGCAGTGTCAATGTGATTGCCGCATCCTCTCCACGTGGGCTTGTGGCAGGAAGGACACTCGATTTTAAGGCACATGTTGGGGGCAGTTGAGGGGCTGGAGAGAGTACTTAGTTCTTGGTCTCGGGACGGGGATGAATTCGAAAATGAGAATTGATCATAGAGCCCTTTCTCCAAATGAAGCATCAGGCCGCGAGGTGCTGCGTTTTAACTGAAGTCTGCGAACAACTGTCAATCCATTTGTAGCGATCTTACCGTGCATGCACACTACAAACCGAATCAGCAAGAAGCATTACTCAGAACGCACGTACGAGAGTGCATGTCTGCACTCCATGCTGTAACAAAATATTGTAGAGTTCGACTCGAAAGTGCAGTTTGGATTCGAACTTTGATAGAGCTGTACGTAGGTTTCCGTTTATTTGTACAGTAGTTATGCGGTAGCAAAGTTTAGTGATTGAACAAAATGGCGGCTTCGCTCTTCGCCTGGCATGCTACCAGTCGTGTGTTTTCGTTGAATTGACTCCGTGAGATTATAATACTCTATTCCCCTTTCTCTGCTTGTGCTTTCTCCCAGCGGCGGGGCTATTGTACATGCGGCAGTTGGCGCGGGGCTCGTCGCTTGATGGCAGGTGTGCCTCCTTTCCGAGCGATTGCTGGTGTCTGCGGATTTTGAGCGGATGGCGAAGTCGCTAGCACTCCAGCAGCTATCGACGACGTTGAGTTGAGACGTTCCTGCTGGCGCCGCTGCATTTGCTGAGGTGAGCTAACTCGGTCCATTGGTGTCGGCTGTAAACTTGGCACGCTCACGCATCGAGTAAACTCTTGCTGCCGGTCCGTCACTCGAATGGCATCTTTTGACGGTGTCAGAGCTGTACGCAATGGCCCTCCAAGCGCGAGGGGGATTGCAGGGCTCCACACTTTCGTTAACGATTTCCATTCTTCGAAGGACAGTAGTGGCGGCATGGTAAAGTTGCCTGATAAATCGGCATTAAGTTTTGACCTCTTCAATGGAGAAATGGCAGTCAGTGCAGATCTGCCTGCCGATGTCGGAGATGACAATTGTGGTGCCTGAATTGTAGAATCCGATTGCAACGCAGCTATTGATACAGCAACGCAGCCCTCATCATGCACACGACGACGTACAGACGAGATCGATGCTCCGTTAGCTACGAGGCCCTTGACTTGCTGTTGAAGGTCCTCCACTTTCGACTTGAGGTCGTCGATAATGCGCATGGCGTCGCGCTCGCGTTCCTGACTTAGGGCACTTTGCTTCCAAGCATACTCGCATTCATCTCGATAGAAGACAAGACTCTTGATCTCATCAGCCTGCACTTGCTCTGTGGTCTTGATTTTGAGGGCACACACCACGAGCTCGTTCTTCATTTGCAGACACTTATCCATGAGACGACGCTGAAGGCGCAAACTCTCGCGCAGCTTGACGCTTAGTTGTGTGTATTCAGACCGAAAGCGATCGAAGAGCCCAACGAGCTGTCTTTTGCGTGTCGACTCATCCATGGTCTCCGCCTCCAGTACAGCCAGTAGCTCACGCTCCGTACTCTCGTAGCGCTGTCGTCGCTCACGATCGTCATCGTTTTCGACTGTGTCCATAGTTGCAGACATCGTCAATGCAGTCTTTACAGCCCCTCGAAGCTTGAGTGTCAGCTTCTCGTGCCATTGGCCCCCTAAATTTACAATGTGCAGTGCAGTAAACTTGGGAACAAGATGCTAAGGCTGGCGTGGCAAACTTCACGGCTAACGATTTTACTTCGATGATATCTACCACAGCACACACTTGTCGGCTGGATTCATTGGAGCTCCCGCCGGGCACTTGAACGCCGAGGCGAACGCCGCACTATTCATCGCGGCTCCATTCACGCGCACCTCGCCGACAGCGTGAACATTCGTGAGGAACGAGTCCACAGCTGTCGCGTCACGAATTTTGCCGCACCACGTCTGCGCGTATGATACAAAAAACAGCTGGTCGTCGTTATCGCTGCTGTTCTTGTTGTTGTCACTACTAGATGACGACACACGATTCTTGTACGCGTTAAAAGCCACATGAAGGCCACCGTTATCAGCAATGTTCTCTCCAAGGGTCTTCTTGCCATCGACGGGGACGAGCTGTACCCCGTCCTCGGCTTCCGTATTGAACGAACTGTACTGGTCAACAAGGCACATTGCACGCGTTTCAAACTCGGCCTCAGTGGTTTCGGTCCACCACGCGTTCCAATTACCCTTCGCATCGAAGTTAGAACCTGAATTATCAAAACCGTGGCTGATCTCGTGACCAGCGACAACGCCTAAAGAGCCAAATATCTGAGCCGCCGTGCTACTTGCGTTGAAGAAAGGTTGTTGCATCAAGCCGGCAGGGAACACGATCTGGTTTGTATAAGGAGTGTAGTACGCGTTGGCGGACGCAGCACTCATTCCCCATTCTCCACGATCCGCTTCCGCTCCAATAGCCCAAGCCAATGCTACGAACTGTGCCATGTAGATCAAATCCACGTTAGCAAAGTACGCTGTAGGATCCAGCTTCGCGAGACCTTGCGCTTCTTTCTCAATCTGATCAGCGCCAGGCTTCACGTACATGACCTCCAGCGTGGCCAGCTTTGCCAGTGCACTAGCTCGTGTTCTTTCGTCCAGCCAGTCCAGTTTCTTGATGTTAGTGACCATAGCGTCCAAAACCTCGTCAAGCATAGCAATAAAGGCATCGCCAGTTTCCTTTATATCGTCACGGTTAGCGACATATGCAGCGCCCGCATGGGCTGGTAGAAGGTCCACCACGTTCGCTGCACAAATTCTCTCTATAGGTAGTTGGGCTTGTGCACCAAGCATAACCCCACGAAAAAAATCGAACCGTGCGTCAACGAAAGGCTGGCTCAGGTACTTGGCAAAATTATTGATGTAGGCAAAGGCAACATACACTTTGAGTGCATCCAAAGTTACCAGTGATACGAGCTCCTCAGCTTTTTCGAAGTACGCGATGCTTAAGAATGCAATTTCCGTATCTTCGGTCAGCGCTGGAGCGTCGTCCAATAGCTGCATGCCTTCCGCGTACGCTCCGAAGACAAGTGGGTAGTTCTCTGCGGCTTCTTTGTAGGGGAACAAGTAGTAAATACTCGTCGTAACAGGATCCAGCTCGGCGTAGTTCTGCAGCTCGATGAGCTGCTTCTCAACTCCGAGCACCACTTCTCCGTAGTCGTCGTACTCGCTTCCTTCCAGTTCAAACCCCGTCAAATTGAGGATCGTCGACGCGTAAAACGTCAGATTCTTCTCGATATACTTGAGCACCTGCGGATTCTCGTAGTACTCGTCCTGGAGCGTTAGATCAGCATGCGACACCCAGAGCACGTTCTGGCTAGAGTTCTGTAGACTCGAATCGGGGTCGAGGTTCGTGACGAAGTCCGCACCAGTGCGTGCAAGCCTTCCGGCCACCCGGAAAAGCTCTTGCTTGTTCTTAGCACTCACAATACTACGTACTCCGTCCCGCAGCGGCTCCGCCCCGACAGCATTGCGAGCGTCCATGTCCATGCAGGATGCGTAGAGCGCCCCGACCAGAGAGGTCGAATCGTTAGCAATAGCACGTATAACGGTGGCGTCCATGGCATCTTGCGCCATATCGAAGGCGTACTCGACCATTAACTCGTCCGACTGAATTTCATGCTCTGCGAGCCACCCGCCGCACGAAAAGCGGTAGAAGTCGACGCAGGGGTCGACGGATGTGTCAACGAGCGACGCCACACTGTCGGGGAGTGCTCGAGAGGCAGCGAGCGGCGGTGCCAGAAGCAACCCACACCCGACGATAGAAAAACGCATCATGGAGGTGTGGACCGAGTGGCAGGCGCTGGAAGGAAGCGGGGGGGGGCGCAGGAAGTGGCGGTGACGAGAGCAGCTCCGGCATGCCCACCAGTGGCAGTAGACGGATGAGTGGGAGGGCGGAAGTTGGTGCGGTTGGGACGAAGCTACAAATAAGGTTGACTTGGAATTTGTAAGTAAATACCCACCTACGACATAAGTTGGTGCTTCAATTGTGCCAAGAACAAGTAATTTGGATTCTGATTTATTGCCGTCGGTATCCATTCAATTTGCAGGATATTGAAGTACAGGAGTCCCCGCCCATCTATTACAGTGTAATCTGGACCGAGTTTACGCATGTACAGTACCTGCAAGAGATAGTACCAGATTATGGTCGGGATCTGGTGTCCTGCTGGTGCACAGACACCTCATGTGCTGATGCAGCTTAGGATCAGGTCGCACCATGAAGCATGCATGAGTTGCTCGTTTGCAGGGGCAAATGGAAGACTGACAGCTAGCATAATGAACTAGAACGCTATATTGCTGGATTGCTGCGACAGGCTATCTCCATTTACACAGCTTTGTGCTGGGCGAAGCGGGCGTGGGACAAAGATACGAAGGATACCATTTTCGATTGCTGGCGGCATTCTGGTATCACGACGTCGTTGTCGTTCTTTGCAAAAAAATGTATTAAGTCAGTACAATCAGCATCTATGTAAAACCTTTGCCAATCTCGAAACCTCTCAGTTTTTATTGGTCCCACCTTTCCAGATTAGGCGGGAATTCCTGTACCGTCGCGTTTGTTGTGGTTTGACGAAGATTACTGTACAAATACCGCTCCGAAACTGGAGGGTCTTCAATTTTTTAGTATATAAAGTTTATTCGATATGTACAGAGAATGGGTTATGAAAGACATTTGTGGTGTGTAATGTTACATCAAATTAGAATCTCTCGGAGCCCAACATGCGGCGGCGCCTTGTTCACCTTGTCGTCTGCAAAGACTACTCCTGCCTTCCGAAAACAGTTTTCAATAAAAGTAGCGTCGACTTCCGCCCACGCTTCTTTTATCCATGCCATCGCTTGAAGCTGCTCTACATGGTAAATGCTCTTCCCATCCGGAGTCGTGTCTGGCATGTCTGGGCCTGCTCGGTTAACTGCTAGCTCAATGTGTTTCTCATTATAGCACTTTAAAGGTCGCAATAACGCCTGTATCCATTTGTTTGAGAGCTCCCCGCTTTCTAGATCGCTCAATTCGTGCGATGATGCATTATCTAGCAGCAGCAGGATGTGACGACCTGCCGCCTTCATATCTTCATCAAATTATCGAATACATGTGGAGTAAAGATACCTAGTCATCCATGCCTTCTTGTTGTGACCGTATGAGAAGCCGAGTTCACTCCCATCCTTGCCATTAAAACAACGCGGCCGCCGGGCCCGCCCAATAAAAAAACTCTCTTCTCGGAGCCATCCGCATTAGCCGCTAGTACTAACGTGATTTTCGTCTTATCTTTCTTTAATCCTGCAGTCTTAGTTTTGCATATACCCTTCTTTTTGGCAGAGCGATACATTAGCCCACTCTCATCCATATTCTACACGTCCTGTAAAGCCTAGTGCCTGGTGATATCCTGCATAGCCATTTTCGCTTCCAAAACGGCTGCAGGATCAACAAGTGCCGTCTCACCATACATCTCGCGGAAACGTGCTGCACTGTGGTGTGGTCTACGTGTAAAGCCAGATCTAGCCAGCAGTTCCAGAGACAACAGACAGTGAAGGATATGGTACGTCCAGATCCATCACAGATAGACTGGGGATGACCTGGTGCCACCAGGAAGTTACTCAGAAGGATGGTGCCTGACCTGGTGCAACCAGAGTGTCGTGTAGGATCACAACGAAAGTCCCCATTCCGGATAGGAACGAGCCCTACCAACAACACTCTCCCTTCCCCGAAAGGTCGGTTGAGCTTTGTTAGGATAAAATCTGAAGACCAGATTCGATCCCTTACACCGGGCTGGACGATGCCTCTGTGCACTGTCGGTTAGGTAGGTGTAACCTCAAAAGTGCACCACGAACCACGAGCGAGGGTTCGGATGCACATAGGTTCGCGTTTTCACGCTACCCCACTGTGGTCCCTCCATTAGGAAGGGTACCGAGTCAGTCAAGACCTTGTACAGGGGAGCCGAAGGAAACCATCGGCGAAAGTCCAGGTACGCTGGGGGGCTCTGCCTCGCGCCCAGCAAACACCCAGAGGCTTCTCTCTGCCTCAACACTCGGCCACTTCTCTCTCTTGGCCTTACCAGAATGAACTCTCAGTTAATGCGCCTTGAGTTCACCGGCAGCCATTAACCCGCCGAGGCCGAGTGTATCTAGGCCCCACAACTAGCTAGCTAGGCTTACCATGGACGGACTTGACCCTTTTGCCTTGGGGGGGAATTCTGCTCTGGTTTAATAATTAGGGGTTCTGTAGCCCCATATGTATATAATCCTAGATCCCTCTACAAATATCAAGTGTGAACAGAGCCTTCGGCTAATCACGCGACCGACGACTCGAGCTACATACTGATAGTGTGCCCGCCACTAATCCGAGTGTTTAAAACACTCCTCGCGATACTGACTACTCAGAGTACTCAGCCGGTTTTGTATTAGGACTGACTGAGCCTTCAGAGTACCTGTCACTCAAACGCGGTAAATGTGAATCTTGTCCATCCCGGCCAATCAGGAGGTCTGATGGCATTTCACCCGAAACTTGAGATTATGCGAACGAGGCTTGGTAGTCGAGTGTTGGTTAGGAAGGAAATCCGAAAGGGAATTAGATTGAGTTAAACAAAACTAACTTGTAGAAGTTGTTCTACCATGTCTTACCAACAACTGTACGAAGTTCTGGCTTCTAATTCTTACATGAACATTGTAGGGTGCAAGAAGAAAACTGTGTATCCGGTTGCAGATCGCATGAAAGTTGAAGTTGACTTTCATCAGCCAATCAGAACGGCCAAATCCATCAGCCCGGCCAATCAGGTCTCTGGATTCCGCATTAAGTTCGCACAACCAGACACACTTCAACAACATCACAGCAAGCACGTGCCTCGATACGGAGCTGCACAACTAGACTGCGAAGTGTACAATCGCAACACCCCACTCAATTTGCAGTCTACTCGAGCAGCCCGGTGACGTTACTGCGCTCAAGCAGATAACGGAGAGTCTTCGTTGATAGACCTTTTGTCAGAAAATCTGCGAGCTGGTTCTTTGACTCCACATACTTGAGCTTAACTTCACCAGTCGCAACTTTCTCGCGGATGAAGTGGTAGCGAATGTCGATATGCTTGGTACGCGACTGATATCCGACGTTCTTTGCCAATACCATGGCACCTTGGTTATCCTCGTAAACTACTGGCCCACCAGTCTGCTCCGAACCCAAATCCTTTAGTAGTAGTCGCATCCACACCACATTCACTGAGGGCCATGTATTCCGCCTCAGTCGAACTTAGGGCGACAGTTTTTTTAAATGTCGATCTCCAAACCACTGGAGCACCACACATCATCACCATCATACCGCTAACCGAGCGTCGATCATCACGGTTTCCGGCCCAGTCAGCATCCGAGTATGCAACAAGTTTTGAGCTCAAAGCTCCATCATACAAGATGCCGATGTTCTTGGTTTTCAAGAGATACTTTACCACCTTGATTCCAGTATTCCAATGCTTCTCTCCGGGATTTCCCAGAAAACGGCTCAGCTTCGCCACGGCAACCGAAATGTCGGGTCTGGTACCACATGCCAGGTACATGAGGCTTCCAATGAGTGAACGATACGGTTTTGACCTCATCTTGGCTTTTTCTTCGTCGGTCTTCGGTTCATCATTCGTCGTCAGGTGAACACTTGTGTCGAGCGGGATCAGGCTGGGATTTGCATGTTCTTGTCCGAACTTCTTGATAACAGCCTCGGTGTAGGCCCGCTGGCATATTCCAACTGTCTTGTCTTCCATATTGTAATCAATTTCAATCCCGAGAATGTACCGAGCTTGTCCAAGTTCCTTTATCTTGAACTTCTCCGCGATCTGCGCCTTGACCGAAATTATTACATCTTGGTCACGTGACGCGATCAGCATGTCATCGACGTAAAGACAGACGACACATCTCTGATCGTTATCGTCTCGAGTGTACACGCACGGGTCGGCTTTAGTCGGCTTGAATCCCACTGACTTCAAGTGCCGATCAATCGTCTCATTCCACACACGAGATGCTTGCTTGAGGCCGTATAAACACTTCTCGAGCAAACACACGAGATCTTCGTCATTATCATCTGTATCACCCAAAATCTCCACGAGTCCGTCTGTTAACTCCATGTAAATTTCTTCATCCAATTCCCCATACAGGAATGCAGTATCGACGTCGCACTGTTCGATGATTGCGCCGTCCTCGCAAAATCTCGCTAAGCTCGCACGAATCGAGTTTAGCGATGCGACCGGCGAATACGTTTCTTCGTAGTCGATACCATGTCGCTGAGAGTATCCTTTCGATACTAGACGGGCCTTGTGTCGTACGATCCGCCCTGTTTCATCTCGCTTCAGCGCAAACACCCAGCGGCAACCAATAGCGCGCTGGTGCTTCGGCCTGGGAACCAACCAACTTCCATGTCTTGTTCGTCATCAATGAACTAAGTTCACATTCAGTCGCTGCTTTCCACTGAGCATGATTGTTACTTGTAGTCGCTTCGTCATACGACCTTGGAACTTCTTCAGTTGCTGCCATTAGCATTCCGCCTTCAATGACAAGCTGCTCATCATCAGCCTTCGCACGGGCTTGATCAACCTTTTGACGCTTTGTCCGAATATCCGATGGTGCCACCACTTGTGTGACGGGTCACACGCACAATAGCTAAGAGGAAGCGTAATACGCTAACCACAACAGACGCCTGGCGTCTCTGTTGTCTCCGATGCAAAAGGCCCTGCCTTATCGGTCTCCTTTAATACCGAGTATTAACTAGACTTGCACACTTGTAGGTTAGAGTAAAACTGACTTGTATTAATAACACTCACAAGTATCTATCGACTGCTTTCTATCTGTATACTGGAGCCCTGTCTAAATGGCGATCTTCCTCAGCGGTTGGCTCCCGTGAACTGTCGTCCCTTATGTAGTGGGCTTACTTAGCTCACTACTTTAGCTTACACGTGTGCGCGACGTGTAGGAGGAAGCGTAGGTGTATTTATATTAGATTACGTATACTTAGCTCACTAAGTATAGTTTGATCTAAATAAA